>OX451218.1:128183088-128352240 GCA_949628195.1 Phasia obesa | reverse complement strand
AAAAAAATTGCGATACAATTTTTGCAAAAAGTTTTACAAAATATTTTTCGATAAAATTTTTACAAAAACTTTTCGATAAAATTTAAAAAAAAAATTTCAATATAACTTTTTCAAAAATTTTTCCATGAAATTTTTACAAAAAATTTTCTATAGAATTCTTACAAAAAAAAAATTTCAATAAAATTTTTTCAAAAAATTTTCGACATTTTTAGAAAAAATTTTCAATTTTAAAAAATTTTTAATTATTATTAGTTCTAACTATTTTTGTATTACATACAATGAAATTGATAGTCAAGCTTAAGTTCGTTTTTATTCTCTCTAAGAAAGAATTAATTAAATTACAAATTAGGTGATAATATTAAAGAAAAATTGGGAAAATATAATTTTTTGACATCAGCAGAGCGGAATGCACATTTTCTAGACAGCCACGTCCGTCATCAGCACTCTTGTATCTATCTACTTAGGGTAGCGTTTTAGTTGTAAGCATCATCTATTTAACCAACCAAACCCAGATAAAGGAATACGACAAAACTTGTATTCAATTATCAATAGTCAGTTGGTGAGAACGAAGTCTACCACTAGCTTAGGCTTCCCTCTTGTTGAATATTTTTACTTTTACAATTAAGTTTTTACGCTCTAGGTCTTTTTATAAAAATAATTCAATTTAATTTTATTTTTATATTCGATATTTCGCTACACCATTGGGTAGCATCGTCAGGAATTAAAAATAATTATATAATATTTAATTGAATGAAAAAAATTTAAAATGATTGAAAAAACTTTTTGTCAATCAAATTTAAAAAATTACATTTCAAAAACATTCAAAAACAAAATGTTTTTTATCATTCGTAGTAACATTTTATTTGCTTTTAAAAATTTTGTTTTTGAATGTTTTTGAAATGTTAATTTTGACCTAGAGCGTAAAAACTTAATTGTAAAATTATTAAAAAGGTCAAAAATTATAATAATTGTATTTTTACTTTTAATATTTACCACCTTATATTTGTTGTTTCCTTCAGCCAACCTCATTGTATGCAATACAAAAATAGTTCAACTAATAATAATTAAAAATTTTTCAAAATTAAAAATCGCAAATCAACGCGCAATCATGTTTACTCAACAAAATTTGGTTTGATACTTAATTAGTTTTAACTAAAAACGAATGTTGGAAGTAAAACAAATAAACAAAAAGTATCTTTCATTGCTAACCGAAGGCTTACATACAATTTCATTGTATGTAACAATTGCATTGTATGTAACAAAAAATTTTCGATAACATTTTTTTCAAAAAATTTTCGATAGAATTCTTAAAAAAAAAAAAATCAATAAAATTTTTACAATAAGTTTTCGATAAAATTTTTAATAAAAATTTTAGACACTAAAGTAATAAAGTACTTTTTATAATATTTATTAAATAAAAGACACGAGTTGTTTTCGTTTTAAAGAAAATATGAATAATGAAAATATTTAATTTCTATTTGACAAACAATTCTAAAAACTATAAATTTTAAAATAAATATTTAATATATTGAGTACATAAATAATAAATTGAACAAGTTAAAATTCCAGTGGTTCACCACAACACATTTTAAAAAAAATTTCGACAAATTAAAAAAAAAAATCTAGAATTTTTACACAAAATTTTAGATAGAATTTTTACAAAAAAATATTTCGATAAAATTTTCACAAAAAGTTTTCGATTAAACTTACAAAAAATTTTCGATATCATTTTTGCAAAAATTTTTCGACCACAAAAATTTCGATTTAGTATTGCATTAAAATCCCGACAATTATTTATTGAAACCCCGGTATCTTGAAATGAAAACTAAAACCCTAATTGCAGCTACAGCAGTTGCTTTTATTTTTCTTAGCAATGTTGACATTAATAAATCCTTGTCCCTCTCTTGTTGCCAACGAGTTTTACAAATGAAAACACAGCTAAATTAGATTCACTAATACATTCACAGATGGTTACACCGATGATTAACAAAATTGTACTCATTTTTTATCTACATATTTTCGGTTTAGTTGTTTTGCCTAAACAGGCATGTATGTACGTGTGTATGTGTGTTTTTTGTAAATTTTTTGATTATGTGATGGTAGCAGAATTTAAAAAATATGTTTTTTTATTTGTTGTTGATTAATAAAGGAAAGTACTTTTATATAAAAAGAAACTTTTTATAAAAAATGCCTTTTATTAAAACTAGCTTTTGTAAAAAGTAATATTTTTAGAATACCTTTAATAAAAACAATCGTTTAAAGAAATTACATTTAAAAACTCATTTGTATTCTTTGCACAAGAACCTTTTAAAACGTTCCTTTAAAAGCACCCATTAGATATGTAAGAAACTTAAAAAAAGTATTCTTTATAAAAGTACCTTTTAAAAGAGAACCTTTAAAAAGCATAATTTGAAAGTACTTTTCAAAATAGCACCTTTTAATAACTAAAATAATAAGTACATGCCTTTTAAAAGATCATTTGAAAAGAGTACCCATTAAAGATAATATAACCTTTAAAAAGTACACTTTTAATATGATACTTTTTGAAGAAAGAACATTTTAAAATAAATAACCTTAAATAACAAGTACATACTTAGCTGTTAAAAAACATAAAACTTTTTAAAAATGTAACTTGTAAAAAGAACACTTTTAGTTGAGTATTTTTTAAAAAGTACTTTTTTAAAAAAATATCTCTTAAAAAGTACCTTTTAAAAAATCTACTTGAAAAAGTAGCCGTAGAAAGCATATTTTTTTTTTTTTAAGTAAGTAAAAAGTAGTTAAAAAGTTATATTTTAAAAAGAACCTTTAAGAAAAAATAACCTTAAAAAGGTACCTTTTAGAAAAAATAACCTTAAAATATTACTTTATAAAAAATGATTTTCAAAAATCCCTCTTAACCAAATTATTGCTTTAAAAAAGCAACCTCTATAAGAACGTATAATAAGTAGAAAAGATTCATTATCATTTTAAATGTCCTTCACCTCCTTTCACAACACATATGAATGTTTTATTTGTTGTTGGTTGGGCTGTTTTATCATTCCTCTCATCAGTAATTAAGATTATAAAATGTTCTACATAATTCTAATTGCATGAAAATTTATACAATAAGTGGAAAAAAATTTGAAAATTAATTTTGTATATGAACGATGTTTTTAGCCGTATCAAGGGAGACATTAACATGTTTTTTTACGTTTTTTTTTAATTTTCTAAATTTTCACACAGTGCCACAGTGAAAAAAATACTCGGAGTCGACAGTATACATTGGTTCGATTTTAATATCTAATATAATGGGCAATTCAAGTAGAGATACTTTTTTCAACAGCCCTTTTTTTAAAAGATCACGTGTGAGTCGTGTCATGCTGTCATGTTATTTTTGTTTAGTATTGTTTGGCATTTCGAAGACCGTGGAGCGTCGATTAAGCGCAGTATCTCGGACTGACGTATGGTACGACTTGGCGCATTTTACGTAGAGATCTTAAATTAAAAGCATACAAAATACAGCTTGTGCAATAACTGAAGCCGCTCGACCTTCGCTTCGCTCTATGGGCTCTTGCAAAATTCCAAGAAGATACGACGTTTTCGAGGCAAATTTTGTTTAGCGATGAGGCCCATTTCTGGCTCAATGGGTATGTAAGCGAACAAAATTGCCGCCTTTGGGACGAAGAGCAACCTGAAGAGATTCAAGAGCTGCCACTTCATGCAGAAAAAACAACGGTTTGGTGTGGTTTGTGGGGGCCAGTGGAATCATCGGTCCATATTTCTTTAAAAATAATGCCGATGCGAACGTAACCGTCAGTGGCGACCGTTATCGTGCCATGATAACCGACTTTTGTTTTAAGCTAGACGGCGCCACTTCCCACACATTGCATCAATCAGTGGATTTATTGAGAGAGCATTTCGGTGAGCACATAATTTCACGTTTTGGGCCGGTCGATTGACCACCAAGATCGTGTGATATCACACCTTTAGACTTTTGCCTGTGGGGATATGTAAAGTCTAAAGTTTATGTGGACAAACCCGCTTCGATTCAGGTCTTGGAGGAAAATATCACGCGTGTCATTCGCCAGTTACCAGTACTGGAACGAGTCATTGAAAATTGGACTCAACGGATGGACCATCTGCGACATAGCAATGGCCAACATTTGATAGACATAATCTTCAAAAAAATGCCAAGGAATGTTCTTTCAACTGATAATAAACATTCTCCACTAAATTTTAATTTTTTTTTTTTTTTGTTTGTTTTAAGTAGGTAACCTCGAAATAGATCACGGGTTACAACCATATGCCCAGTTTGGCGAATTTGGTGACTAATTTATATTTATGGACCTCGAAAGATTCGGAAAATCAGTGGTGTCATCAGTTTTTGTCTAAGAACTCATTCATACTAGGAGATAGCGCTTAACTGTGCTCGGCAATAATGTAGTAGAACCGAACCTATATTTCATAGCTGAGTATTTTTCAAAAAGTTGTTATTTGTTGTACTGTGTTATTGAAGGTACCCTTCCGTACGCAATTGTTAAAAACGTAACCCTATAAGTATCGCTAAAATTTCTGTCAATCTGTCACAGGGCTCTATCTTTGAAACAGAAAAACACTTGTAATTGAACAGATGTGTTATTATGGCAAAAAAAAAAAAAATTATGAAAATTAATGTGTGTCCCGATGGTAATGTTGAACCGACACTTATTTTTTAAACCGAAACATAGTTATACGTATAGAGTATGTATTAATATGTCCGTATACGGACATATAAAAATTAAATTTAAAATTAAGGGGTTTCCACATAGAGCCTGTGATTTTAGTGAATATGCCTTTTTGCCTTTTAAATTTACTTGACATTTACACAGAGTCTACTACAACAAATACAAAAACTGTTGAAAAAGCCACGATAGAGAAAATAAATAATAAAAATAATAATAAATTTTTTAAGAAGAAAAAAATAGTAAAGGCCCTTTAACACGACACTATTATAGGGGTAAGGTCAAAATCAAATAAAATTATACTCTTCACTAGGTGAAGAGTATAATTGTGTTAAAAATTTTTACTCTCATAGCTAAAATTTGTGATTGCTAAACCCTTTTAGCGTCCCTATGGTTTTGTGGTCTTTAACGAACAACATTTTTCTTATTTTATCTTTTTTTTTCTAACTTCTCTTTCACTGTCCACATGGTTAGTTTTTGGAAAAAATACCAAATTGAGTTTTTAGTGTTTTCTGTAATGTGTGTTGTGTGGTCTTCAGGTACATAAGCATTCCGCTGTTGTAAATTTATTACTTACACGTACACCACCATACTGATGTGTGTACATGCATGTAGCCTTCTTGCCTTTAAGTATTTCATACCGTTTACCATGGGGGATTATGTTTTTAAGCCACAAAATGAACAGCTTTGAGTAAAAACATTTCTGCCAGACAAATGCCTAATTTTCCAAGGTTTTTTTTTAAAGGGATGTGTTTGAAAAAGGATGTAATTGAACAAAAAAAAATTGTAAAATAATTTTATAATAATAAAAAAAGTCAAAATTATAAGCTGGGATTTGTTCAGAAACTAACAATATTTTAACTAATAGAAGAGCATAAAAAGAGAACAGTATATGTAAGTGTTAAAAACAAGGGCAAAATAAATTTAACACTTTTGTAAATTAAACTGAATTTTTTCTGTTTAAATATTTGGTTTGGTGTGTCTGAAAATTAATTTTGTGTTTAAAAATCAAAAATATTTTTATTTTTATTTTAATTTTTTTTTATTATTTTTTTAATTTTTTTATTTTATTATTTAACGTTAAAAACTGAAAAATATAAATTATGCAATTAATGCAGAGTGTACACAATAAATAACTGAGTTCTGACTGCATTTACCACAGTTAAAAGACCAATATACCAAAACGAAACGTATGAGTAATATTTGTTATGTTTATATTTTCCATAAATCATACGCTTAAGTGTCTTAATGGCAAATAAATATAAATCATACGCAAAAAGGAGTATTTTTTTTATTTTGATATGTTGTGAAAATTTTTAAACCAGTATTTTAATATAATACAAAAACCGTCAAATAAGTTTACAAACAAAAAGATGTACATATTTGCTGCGGTTCTTTTAGCTCGTTATATTTTATCTGGCGATTTCTCAACTTTGTTATGTCAAGTCTCCGCAAAATGAAATTTCGAATGGTGTTCCATTTCGACTTGTTTGTTTAGTAGATGACCGCCTCCATTGACTGGAAGTATTTTTGCTGAGCCTTTTCATTAAGTTTGAAACAATATCCAATCAAAATACCTATCCTGTGTTTTTTTTTTTTCTCAATAAAAATGCACAAGCTTGACCTTAATAGGACATCACTTTTTCGTAAAAAATGCTGCGGTTACATTTTTTCTATTTTCTTACTTTATAAAAAAATAATATCCCCCCCTTTGTTCTTTCTCCAAATATTCAATGTAATCAAGAAAGTATTTTGTTGGTTATTTAATAATCTTGATGGGTTAATTTATATTTTTCCAAAATTCATATTATAATAAAATTAAACCGTCATATAAACATTCAATTAAATTATTATATTCATCATTCATTCCGTGTATAATTTTTACAATATTCATTTCCGACCCCATAAAATATGTATATTCTGGATCCTTATACATATAGAACTTGATTAAGCAATGTCCGTCTCTCCGTCCGTCAGGGCGTCTGTCAGTGTGCTGGTCGAAATCAACTTTGCCAAGGCACCACGAATCTGCCAGGCATAGTTTCGAAAATTTCGGTAATACAATTCAGCAACATCAGACCATTCCATTTAAGCCTGCGGGCAAAAAACCACGCCCACCTATATTTTTTCACGTTTTTTTTTTGGTTGTAATGATTCGTTCGCTTTTTTTTGTTAAATAAATATTAGACCGCGTCCAGTAGATCACATGGACTGCATACAGATTTTGGGGGACTAATAACCACCTGTGAGGTGCGGTTTGATTGTTTTTAGGTTAGAAGGGTTCTTAAACTTTGATTTGTGTTAAGAATTTACTTTGATTTTTATTAAAGGTCTTTATAGAAAGCAATACACATAGAAGTAGCCGATAGACTCACAGTGTGCCCACTGGAAGCCATATGATATCTATAGACACATTGGGGGCTATATGACCCCCATGTGTTTTGGTTTCGAAATATAGATTGCAGGAAGGTCCTACCTTTTGCATAAAAATTTCTGTAACATTTTTAGAATAAATTTTCGATAAAATTTTAAGAAAAAATTTAAGGTACTATTTTTACAAAAAATTTAAGATAAAATTTTTACAAAAAATTGAAGATAAAATTTAAAAAAAAATTTATAAAAAAAATTTTCGGCAAAAGTTTTACAAAAAACTTTCGATAAGATTTTTATTAAAAATTTTCTATAAAATTTTTACAAAAAAATGTCTATAACTTATAACTTTTTACAAAAAAATTACGATAAATTTTTACAAAAAAACAAGATAAAGTTTTTATAACAAATTGTGAAAAAATTTTACAAGAAAAAAATTCGACAAAATTTATACAAATAATTTCCGACATAATTTTTAGAAAAAATTCAAGATAAATTTTTATACAAAAATTTCAATAAAATTTTACAAGAAATGTTCGATAAAGTTTTTACAAAAAATATTCGATAAAATTTTTACAAAAAGCTTTCGATAAATTTTTTACAACAAATTTTCAATACAATTTTAACAAAAATTTTTCGATAAAATTTTTACAAATAATTTACTTTAATATTTTTAGAAAAAATTTAAGATGAAACAATTATTGTAATTTTTGACTTTTTTAATAATTTTATAATTAAGTTTTTACGCTCTAGGTCTTTTTTTTTAAATATTTCAATAGGATTTAGACAAAAAATTTTTTCAATGATTTTATTATTTTCATTCATTTAAATATTATAAAACTATTTTTATTTCCCGACGATGCTACCCAATGGTGTAGCGAAATATCGAATATAAAAATAAAAATAAATTGAAATATTTTTATAAAAAAATATGTAATAACTTAATTATAAAATTTAAGAAAAAACTTTCAATAAAAATGTTCGATAACATTTTTACAAATAATTTTCGATAACATTTTTAGAAAAAATTTAATATAAAATTTTTCAAAAAAATTCCTAAAAATTTATAAAAATATAAAATTTTAACAAAAAATGTTCGATAAAATTTTTAAGAAAAACTTTTGATGAAATTTATACAAAAAATTTTCTATCAAATTTTTAAAAAAAACTTGTGATAATTTTATCACAAAAATTTTATTAAATTTTTACAAAAAATTTCGATTAAATTTTTACAAAAAAAAATCGATAAAATTGTTACAAAAATAATTTTTATAAAATTTTTACAAAAGTTTTACAAAATGTTCGATAAAATTTTTACGAATAACTTTTGACAAAATTTTTACAAAAAATTTTCGATAAAATTTAAAAAAAACTTGTGATAATTTTATCACAAAAAATTTTCGATAAAATAATACAAAAAACTTCGATTAAATTTAGAAAAAAAAATTTCGACTAAATTTTAAAAAAGAAAATCGATAAAATTGTTACAAAAATAATTTTTACAAAACATTTTCGATAAAAGTTTTACAAAATATTTTCAATAAAATTTTTACAAAAAATTTTCGATAAAAGTTTTACAAAATATTTTCGATAAAATTTTTACAAAAAATTTTCGATAAAAAAAATCGATAATTTTTACAAAAAAGTTTTATAACAAATTTTCTTCAAACCTGTAACAAAAAATTTTCGATACAAATTTTACAAAAAAAATTGTCTATACCTTTAGCTGTTTGTAGTAATGAAGTTGAAAATCATAAAAGTAAAAACCGAATGTATATTATTGCGAAGGGAATATTTAACATTAGTATTGTGAAGGGTATTTAAGATTCGACATGCCCGAGTTTAGCTCTCTTACTTAACGATACTTTGTTTATAAATAATATTTTGCGGTTTAAAATACGATATTATTATAAAATACTTTACAAAACATTATGGTTGGTTATGGTTGGAAGTTTAGCAAATATTATATTCCTAAAATTAACCATTTAATGATTAAATTTTAGCCGAAACTTGTTTATCGTGACCAAAGTAATGTTAAAAAGAAACTTTCTAATTTGTAACCATTCTAATATTATTTTTTCTATACCTGCACTTACTTTTGTTTAAATAGAAAAAATATATTTTGGCCATTGGCAAAGACTTTATATTATAAAAATTAAAATACCAATTTTAAACCACAATTTATTATTCTTTTATTAATATAATAAAGAAAATATAAGAGTCGTTTTTAAAGCTTATTGGCTCCATTATTCAGTCAATAAATATTTTTTTTTTTATCTTTTGTTAGATTAAAAAAAGAAATATTGTCATTTATTGATTTATTATATTTTGCTTTAAACTTTATTATCCCACCACAAGGCTACGTCTTAAGTAGTTTGAGAGGATCTTTTTCAACTTTGCCACAAGCGCATTAAATTCCTGCTGCTCTAAAAGACAATGATAGTTTCACTTATTAAATAAAAGATACTCTTATAACAACAAAATAAATTAAAAAGAAGGAATAAAAACAATCTATACTAAACTGAACTAATAGCACCTTAAGTTTAACAAAGTCTAATAAGATTGCACACCCTCTTTGCTTGTATTTCTATATCCAGCTGAGTTTAAGATTGTTATAAACAGTTTCCGTTTCCTGTTGGTACTGAATTTTTTTTTTTCTTCCAGCAAGTTGTTATTTTTTTACTTTGTTTCTTTCTTTATTAATCTGTTGGCAGTTTCTTTTTAACTAAATTGCAGAGTCAAGCGGAACTAATCTGTCAAAGACTGCAACCAAATGTTGGTACTGCTAGGGAGAAGTTGTAAAAATATATAGTTGTATCCCCAATTATATATTTTTACAACTTCTTCTTCTAGTAATCTTTATATATTTTAAATTATTAATCTTTAAATGTTTTCACTAAAGCTAAAGCAAAAGCTAGGTCATCCCTAAGTTGTAGTTGAAATTTTTTGAAGAAACAACATTTTGTTAAAAATGGCATGTGTACGGTTTTGCAGAATCGAAGTGTATGTGAGACAGACTTTTTGAAACGTCTGTGCAATTAATTAATTATTTAAAAAAAATTCATAAAATCGCGTTTCTTTAAGTGATCAGAGCTTCGTTTTGAAAAGGGTATTTTTTATAGAGGTATAGAACTTTAAGTTGGCATTACTTCTCAAGATGGCGACCGATTTAACAGCTGTCCAGTGATTTATTCTCAGTTTGGTTTGGCAATTCATCATGAATAGACTCACGCCTGAACAACGCTTGCAAATAGTGCCCAAAACGAGATTGCCGTTGTTCCCGATTTTCATAAGCGAATTTTGTTTAGCGATGAATCGCACTTCTGGTTGAATGGCTACGTCAACAAACAAAACTGCCGCATTTGGAGTGAAGGTAATCCTCAAGTGTATGTCGAAACACCGTTACATCTAGAAAAACTGACTGATTGGTGCGCTTTATGGGCTGGTGGAATTATTGGTTCGTACTTTTTCAAAAACGATGGTGGCCAGAAGGTTTCAGTCAATGGTGATCGGTATAGAGCCATGATTACTAACTCTTTCATTCCTGAATTGAATAACCATGATGTCCAGGAGATGTGGTTTCAACAAGACGGCGCAAGATGAACACAGCTCGTACTACAATAGTTTTATTGAAAGACACGTTTGGTGACCGCCTAATTTCACGTTTTGGACCTGTGAATTGGCCGCCAAGAACTTGTGATTTAACACCGCTAGAGTACTTTCTGTGGGGCCATGTAAAGTCATTGGTCTATGCGGATAAGCCACAAACGCTAGACCATTTGGAAGACAACATTCGCCGTGTTATTGCCGATATACGGCCACAAATGTTGGAAAAAGTCATCGAAAATTGGACGTCCAGATTGGACTACAGCCGCGCCAGCCGTGGCGGTCATATGCCAGAAATCATATTTAAAATGTAATGCCATAAGATTATCTTTCGGATAAATAAAATTCAGTCAATCGAATAATCCATCGTTGTTTTATTGCAACTTAAAGTTCTATACCTCTATAAAAAACACCCTTTATAATAGAGAGAAATCTACAACGACGGGACTTTTTGGTGATTGAATCTCGTGGTTGTGGATGGTGAATCCATTTATAGAATTTATATATTGTCACACAGACTATCAGAGCTCCGAGGGTCCAAGTCACACGTCAGATGAATTCAATTTAATGTTAGAGTGTGCAGAATCTTTAGATAAACTGTGGTGGCAACAACAATTATGTTGGGTGTTTGATCATGAGGTTCATGAGAAGCTAGCGAGTTGAATTCTGCATTGGCTTTCCTATCGTATGTTAGGTAAAATATTAGATTTTGGGTTGTGAAAAGAAGATGAAATTTGTTAACACTTGGGAAGCTACTAACACTTGGAAAGCTACAAATTACCCTAGACAAACTAAGAGGTTTCTTGCACTGTATCAAGGAAAATTCCACAAGCTACTGTTGCACAATGCGACCTACCTCGGGATACTCTAGAGGTTATTTAACAGACTCTGCTGTATTCAAGTATTGTTCAGTATTGTTTATCTTGTAAATCCTCGTCGCCTTCCTTAGTAGTATATGGGGTACCAGACCTCGAGGCTTGGAGGCGCCCGGAACTGGGAGATAACGATTGGTAAGTAACGTTGTGGATGCGGTATAGATGTGAATTTTAGTGAAAAGGCGTAATGCTTTCAATGTTTTGTTTTATAGGAATAGAAGGTACTACAGATCCAATAGTGTTTTGGGAAAAGGGTATGCGCATGATCCTACTAAATATGATGTCACATTGCTAAGTTCATGTTCAAGATTTCAGAAACGATTGATATCACACTGTGTAATATTTAAAGTCATGGCAAAATAACCATATACGGACACCACTACGTCATAAAAGACCAAAAAAAGACCCCTGTCTCCCAGTTTTGCCCAAAGTCCTCCAGGTTTTTTTTTATGGGCCCTCAAAGATGTGGGGCCTCGATGTCATTTTTGCAAAAAAATGATCATTTTCTCAAGCGCATATTTTGCAAACCGTTTGGAATTTTGATATACTCTCTGAGGCAAAGTTGTAGCTTAATGGTTTTATAAAAATTAGAAAAAAATAGTCATCTTCGACGACAAACATTAGTGATTTTAGATGGTTTTGTTAATCATATTATTAGCTGGGAATGTGGATACTTTAGATGTGTCTTTTTTACAATCAAGCCTTGCTTTAGAAATGTCTTTTTTTACAATCAAAATATTCCATAGCTCAGAGGCCGATTAATAACCATGGACGGAAAACATGATTTCACTAGGCGAAGTCACTATTAAAACAGTGGACCTTAAGGGGACAACCGCTTCACTAATAAGAGATTTAGTACCTTCTGTCTTAGGCACTTAATCTCTGGCATAGTAAAAATTGAAGAGTTTTCAAAAAAAAAAAGTTTTTCTTAAACTTTTATTTCACAAGCTTTCTAATCTACTGCATTCCTTTCCAAAACAAAATTACACGAATAATTGGCAAACTATAACATTCTAGAAAAGAAAAATTTGCCATTACAAATTCTCCAACTCTTTCATCTGCTAATTTCATCCTAAACGTTCTATTGATTCCAAAATTGATATTAGGTTTGATTAGTTTTGTACCCTAAAACAATTGAAACCAAAATTGTCATGACAAAAACTCATCTAAACCGCAATTTTATTATTGCTTTCCGTATGAATCAATTTATAAAATATGCATTTTTCTCTTTAAGTTTGTTTTCTGTAATAATAAATTTGCAAAAATTTAGAGGCTAACAAATATCCATCTAATGACTTCGATTTCAATTTTATTTAAATGTTGCTCATATCGATGATAATGATGATGATGAAATGTCAGAAATATAAAATTGATTGTTTGTTTGTTGTTAGTTACCCTTAACAAAATAAAAAAATTATTAGTAGAATTTTGGAATTTTAAATAACAGTAAGCCTTATAGTTATAAGTACGATATATTAAAATTGACCTGACTATAAAACTTTAAAAAACAAAAAAATCACTCAAAAGAAAAAAAAGGTACTTTTTTCAAAGAAAATAATAAACAAAGCAACTTTTACTTTTAAAGGTCTGGCGGTCCGGTTACTCTTAGCTGATATGTTTGGTCACATTCACATTTTGTGTCACAATTGTGACACAAAATGTACTTTGATATAATAATATCTATATGTTAAGGTACTTTTTTTCAAATGCCTCTTTTATATTGTTTTTGTTTAAAGTTATTTTTTTAAAAGTTACTTTTTTAGAAGTACCTTTTTAAATGTGTTTTTAGGGTAGCTTTTGTAAAAGTTCTTTTCTTTAAAAGACACTTTTTATAAAGGAATCATATTAAAACTATTTTTTGAGATTAATAAAGGTCACTTTTTAAAGAGCAGCTCTTTAAAACGTAATTTATTTGACATATAAAATTTTTTTATATTCCCTTAAAAAAATACTTTTTATAAGGTTATCTTTTTAGAAAGACTTAGAAGAGTTATTTCTTTAAAATAAAAATTTTTCAAAAAGTAAATTTTGGAAAGTACTTTTTTAAAAAGTACTTTTTTAAAAGGTACTTTTTAAAAGGTACTTTTTAAAACGTACTTTTTTAAAAGATATTTTTAATGGCATTTTTTTTTATAAGATATTTGTTTTATAAGATTGTTTTTCTAAGCAACTTTTATATAATAATTTATTTAAAGAACTTTAGGTTGTCTATACATAAAACAAAATTGTAACTCATTTCCTCCTGTCTGTCTGCTTTTCATTTGTGTTCGTATCATGTAAAAACTACTGGATGGATTTTAACAAAATTTTGTGAGGAGGTACCTTAGCATCCTGACTCCAATATAGGATATCTCATTTCCAAGAGAAAGTGGAGAAAAACAGTGAAAAAACGCAATTTTCGGTTCAAAGGTACTGAAATTTTCGGTTTAAAACTGGGATATATTTTAAACAATTGCTATTTTAAACACTATTGCATAACATTAGCCGCCAATTGAATAAAATTTTTATTTGATTTGTATTTTTATTTTGTGGAATTTCAACGCTATTAAAATATTTTAAACACCTTTTACAGAGTTTTACAATAATTTTCAAAATTTTTTATAAATTTTACAATTTTATCTCGGGATGGGTACCTTTATATTAAGTAAATACTTAAACCATAACCGAAGCACTATAACTATAAGAGTCTTACAATTGGTGTGGAATACTTTCAAACCAAAATCGAGAAAAATATTTTCAGGACGTCCACGACGTGGCGGGCACAGATAGTATTTAATAAAAGATTAATTTTTGAATGGTACTCCTATGTAAAGGCACTTTTTAAAAGGTGCTTTATGGAAAGGTGTAATAAGTAAATTTTTAAATTGCGTTTTTTCAGAAGATACTTTTTTAGAGAGGTACTTTTTGAAAAAGTACTTTTAATTTTTTTTTTAAAGATACTTAAAAATAATACTCTTTACATTATTTTATATTATTTTTACTTAAAAATAATACTTTTACCTTTTTAAGCACTTAAGGCTTAATTAGGACTTTGTTAGAAAGTACTTTTACATTTTTTTTAACATACTACGAAATAATACTTTTTATATTATTTTTACTTAAAAATAATACTTTTTCCTTTTTAAGCGCATAAAGCTTAATTGGTACTTTGTTAGAAAGTACTTTATTAAAAAGTACTTTTAATTTTTTTTTAAAAGCTACTTAAAAATAATACTTTTATAATATTTTTATTTAAAAAAAAAATACTGTTTACCTTTTATAGACGCATGAACAGAGAAACAAGTCGAGCGGCTCAGAGCCGGCTAACAGCCGCCGCTGACTTTTTTTAAATAATCGAGCCGTCGCCGAAGAGTGCGGCTCGTCACGGCTCAAAAATGTTAGCCGACATTTTTCTTTTGGGTTTTGTCATACTTTAAATTTCGTATATTCAAATTTCTATTAGTAAAGAAATGTAAATTAAACTTTGTAGCTTTTTATTTAAAATTGATTGTTAATAGAATTGTATTTATATGGTAATTTTTACCTAAAAAGCAATGCCAGCCTTACAAGTTAATAAAAATTTATTTTTTACGACTGGGAACATTAAAATATGAATTACAACCAATGCTTAAAATGTAACTGTTTTTCCTCAGAAATAATTATTACTGATTATAGTTTTGTTGAAAAGGGCACAAAAAGATATACGCCCATGTTCTGAAAAACGCATATCGCTTTAAATATGCGTTTTCGATTTGAAAACGCCAAACAGGTGTTCTGGCAAACGAAAACGCTAGAAATCTGGAGTTTTCAAACCACTAGCGGTATGCTGAAGCGATCTGGTCATTTTTATTTAAACTGCACTTGAAAGAGAAAATAAATTCATGTAAAATTAAAATTTAATATGTTTTATTTTATATTGGAGAACAACTTTTAACATTTTTTCACAATTTTAATTAAAAATATGCAATTTAAAATTTTGCTGAGCAAGTAAATACGCTGTAGGCATTTTAAGTTTGATTGTTAGTTTATTAAATACTTTCAATAAAAAATTTTTGTTTTAAGCAAAACGCCAGCGAATCGCTTTGCGTTTTAAAAACGATTTGCGATTTGAAAACGCAGCGTTTTAAGAACATGGGCGATAAAAAGTTTTTTTTCACATTGTACATATGTATGTATATATCCTAATAACAAATTATTTAAAGAAAAAAGACTCAATCAAAACAATTGAAGATTTTGATAGGATATACCTAAATCGTAATAAAAACTTAATTTTTTTTCAAACAGTAGACAATTTAATAATTTTGTGTTTACAATATACATATATAAATCATAATTCTTAAAATCGAGTTAATTTGTAACATTTACTTCTTCTAAGTAAAAAAATTATCAATAAATGTAAGTATTTGTTTATTTTTGTTGTTGTTCTTTTTGATAACAGATAAAGTCGGCTTCAGCCGACTTTTAGCCGCCGCCGAAAATTTTTTGCTCAGCCGCCGCCGCCGAGTTTTTACGACGACTTGTTTCTCTGCGCATGAAGCCTCATAAGTACATTTTATTAAATATTTTTTATAAAAAGCACCATTTTAAAAAATTTTTTAAAGGGCATTTTCTCTATTGTAAAAGTTAATTATGAAACAGAGCTGTTACTTATCGATTTTTGCTATACAATTTGACATATAATGTAGTCGTAATAGGGTACCCCCATTTTGTATGTTAATTTTTTTTAAGTATTTTTTTTTTTTTAACTTTGGTAAATGGGGCTTTCTTAAACTTTTATATTTCTTAAAAATTAATAATGAAACAGATCTCTGGCACAATGTTATTGGTTATGTTATGGCAGTGTATTTTCTCACGCTCTCATTTTTTTACACTCATTCTCTCAACAACATGTTGGTAACATTTCACAAAATTTCGTTAATTTTGAAAAAAAAATATGCACAAAAGAACTTAAAAAAAAACATGCTATAAAATCAGAGAGAGTATTTCAAGCTACTACTGTCGATTAAATTATGGGCGTGGTTTTTTTGACAGAGATTTTGTCTCAAGCTGAGAAAATATTTCGTTTCATCACTTACGTTTAAATTTCCTCCTTCCAAGCATAATAGGTTTATTGGTATAGACCTTTAATTGCAATTAACCTCATAAGAAGAATGGGGTAGTATTAAGTCAAAAAAATGATATTTGAGGCCTTTTCTAATCACACAAATAATAAAGGAAACGATCAGGAAACATCATCTCTTTGAAACCACATCCATATCATGTAATTTTGTTATCACTCGCTACATCAAGCAAACTTGTTTTTGATACTAATTCAATCGATTGATCGAATGATCAATCAGCTCAAAAGCCGGACGGACCCCTATTGATGCATTTGTTTTTCGACAATAATATGTCAACTGTCTGAACCTGAATTTTGTCGATTAATTACGCCTTTAAGGTCAGTCATAATGTACTGTATCGCTTAGGATAGTTTTGGTCAAAAAATCAAAATTATTATTTATTTTATTTTCTAAATATTGTTTAAGGGTTGCCAAGTTCACAAACATCTACAAATATAAATCGTGCTTAAATTTTGGAGCATTTCTTAAAAGATACTCTTAGTTTTCTAATATATTTGTCATTAGGAAATCTTATAGACTTAGATTTTTTTAAATCTTTTTTTAAACTTTAAATGAATAGTGTAGCTTCAACTATTTACCGCAGTGTATAGAAAAGTTTTGGTTTGATAAAATTAAGCTATAAACTTGCACAATTTTTTGTACTGCCATAATAAATTTATTTGATAATAAAATAGAAAAAATCATCAAATCTAATAAAAAAAGTAAATAAATAAGAAATAAATAGGAACGGAAATAGTAGTAATCAAAAAAGTAAAAAAAATAAGGTTTAAAATTTTTACCGAGTTGTTACAAATTTCTAACACAGAACACTTTTCAAAAAAAAAAAAAAAAAAAACAAAAATAAAAAAAAATAAAAAATAAAGGAATAAAATGAATCTTCAGCTGCCTTGTTACTGCTTCCACCTCCTTTAAACAAATTTATGAATTTATGACAGGTTTTATTAGAAAATAAAATATCTAAAATATCTCTTTGGTCTGACAATGAAATGAGCATGAAATTTTAAGCTTTTTCTTTTTTAAGGTTTTCTCGTTCTTTAATTTTTGGTTGTTTTTTGGCGGGCCAAATATTAAAATATTTCTAAGTTGCAGTTGTCACGCTATATAATAATAAATTGTAGTCATAAATTTATAAACCATTGTTTTGTGCAAAAACAGATGAATATTTTTAGAATAAGGGGAAAATATTAATAAAAAAAAAACAATTTTTATGTTAGAAAAATAGTCACAAAAGTTCCCTTTTTAATCATTTCATTACAAAAGGCAGAAAGCTGCAAAAAAAGAGGTGAAAGTCACGTAATTATTTGCAACATCTATTATTTATATTTATGCTAAGCAACTTGAAAATAAAGAGTGAGATACAAAATTACTAACAGGACATAAATTTTGTTAAAAAATTTTTCACAACTTTACCTACGAGCCATATCTTTATGTTTGAAAATAACTAAATGCGCCAAGTGCGAAACGGACTCACACACGAAGCGTGCTGCATCATTCCGTACGATATTTTACTTTATATTAAAAGTTTCCATGAATATCATATAATGAACTTAAATTATAAATTTTTTTTTATTATTTGTTAAGTAGTTAACAACACTTATTTTAGTACCCACATTAAATTTGTAAATATACAACTTGCCTGAATCGAAAAGATTGTCTACTGAGTGGATAGCAGTCAATGAAAGCGATTAAAAGAAAGTAAAACGACGTCTTTAACGGTTATGTCAATCGTTTTTTGTATCGCTAATTGAAAACGAAAAATGTACTAAAAGTGAATATTCAATGGAGTTATTGGATCTAATTGGTGCATTTATTTCTTATAAAAAGTTCTCAAAACCAAAAAAAGAAATTTCTGTTAAATGATCATTATAAGTTGTTATAAGTTAAAGAAGTGATAGTGAAATTCTATGAATTAAAACATCCACCCCAGTGACTGCGAACTGCAAAGATATGTTATAGAGAAGAAAACTTGGCTGCAGTGATGAGAATATTGAAGTGGTTTCAAGACATTTTACCCAAAATAGAAATATATCATTAAATTAGAGGAGTATTAGAATAACTCTATCTATAGAGGAGTACCTACATCTATACACATAATAAAACAGTAACTTATTTCCCTATTTTTACATCCTACAAATTTATACCTGTAATAAAAGAATAACTTATTTTCTGTGTCTTTCTGTCTGTCTGTGTTCGCATCACGTAAAAACTACTGGATCAATTTTAACAAAATTTTGTGAGAAGGTACCTTAGTATCCTGATTCAAATATAGGATACTTTTCTCCGCTAAAATATCTTATTTCCAAGAGAAAGTGAAGAAAAAGCAGTGAAAGTACGCAATAACAATATGCATACTTTAAGGCGCCTTGAAAACGGAATATTTTAGTAGGAACGAGAACCTTTTTATATAAACTAAATACATAAACTATAACTGAAGCACTAAAAAAGTAAGGATCTTTGGTGTGGATTGCATTCAGAGCAAAATCGATCAAAATATTGTAAGGACGCTGACGAAGTGGTGGACACAGCTAGTCTTTATCTTTATATATAATAAAATAAAAACTCATTTCCTGTCTGTCTGTCTTTCTCTTTCTGTTCGCATCACGTAAAAACTACTGGATGGATTTTAACAAAATTTTGTGAGGAGGTGCCTAGTCTCCTGATTATAATAAATGATACTTTTTTCCCCCAAAAATATCTTAATTCCAAGAGAAAGTGGAGAAAAAGCAGTGAAAGTACGCCGATTTTTTTATCGATTTAAAGTTGCTGCATACTTTAAGGCATCTTTTATTTTTGAAATCAGTATATTTTGAGAAATGCTGCGCAACAGATGGCGCTGTTTTAAAATAATGAATAAGTCATTTCCTGTCTGTCTTTTACAGAGCTTTACAATCATTTTTAGAAATTTTAGAATTTTATCCAGGTATGGGTTCCTTTATATAAAGTAAATACGTAAAAGTCTTATAATTTGGATTACTTTCAAAGCAAAATTGAAAAAAAAATTGTCAGGACGCACACAACGTGTGTGGGCACAGCAGGTAAATATATAATGGAAAATTTGTAATTTAGGCGTGTCAAAAGAAGGCTATCAACGCTTTAGTAAACACCATTACATGTAAAATTCTATGATCAATATGGCTTTTCTCATACATTTTATTGCAACTACAATTTTATGGCAATGCAAAGTTAAGACCGACTTAGTATGTTTGGTTAAGTTAATGCTGGAAAGTATATGTAAAATCAATTTTAATCAATACTTTTCATTATAAAACCCTAAAAACTTAAAAATTTTAGTCAAAAAGGATCTGATAAAAAAAAATATATTTTATAGATCGATTCAATGGACCATAAAATGTATCTTGAGTACCAGTAGATGTTTCACATTACTTTTAAATTCACGAATATAATTTTTATACCCCAAATACCAATAGCGATCAAGGCAATCAATTATTATTGCACACAATTTAAAAGAAATCGTCAGTGTTAAAGGTACAACTGCTAAGTAAATGTCACTGGTAACTATTGACCAATAACAAAAACAACATTAACTTGTAAAAGTAATATTTTAGAACTCGAAGACTGCAATAATGACGCAAAATCTTGTAGAATTTTCCAAATGACGATTAAGACCACAATAGAACATTTCATTCAATACCCCCACTGGGACCATGCACTACTCAACCCAATACCCTTTGAAATGATAGTTAAACCATTTTATTTGTATTCAACTGACTTGTCAAGTGTCTGTCTGTCTGTCTGTCTGTCGCTCTGTCTCTGCGTGTGTTAAGTGTCTTAGTTTATTTGATTGTTGCAAAGTTTCCAAGGATCTTAAAGGACACGACCACTACTATTGTTGTTCTGTAAGAAATTTTGTAACCACAAGACGAATTACTTCCTCTGTTGGGCTTGTTGGTTGGTTTTTCTCTTCTCTTTTCTTCTCTTTATTATTCTTCCTTTGTGTGTTATGTGGCTGTTGTTGGAGGTAATGGCTGCCACATTGTAAACTATGCAAGTCTAAAATTGTCGTAAAGTGCTCGTACTTATTAATTAGTTTGTTTTTAGATTGTCTATTGTGGCAGAGGCCTTAAAAACTTAACATTGCATTGCCATAAAATTGTAGTTGCAATAAAATTTATGAGAAAAGCCATCATAAACATAGAAATTTGCATTTAATGGTGTTTACTAAAGCGTTGATAGCCTTCTTTTGACACGCCTAGATACCAAATTTTTTATTATTTATTTACTAGCTGCGCCCACACACGTTGTGTGCGGCCTGACAATATTTTGGTTTTATTTTCAAAGTAATTTACAACAAAATATAATACTCTTACGTATTTACTTTATTTAAAGGTACCCATCCGTGAATAAAATTCTAACATTTATTTAAAATTCTAAAAATTATGGTAAAGCTCTGTAAAAGAAAGATGGGTCTGTAAGCAATGTTTTATGGAGGTTACTAGCTGTGTCCGCTAGTTCGTCAGAGTCCTTACAATATTTTGTTCGATTTTGCTTTGAAAGTAATCCACACCAAATTTTAAAACTCTTACTTTTATAGTGCTTCAAATATGGTTTATGTATTTACTTTATACAGAGGTACCCATCCCTGAGTAATTACTTTATATAAATTTCTAAAAACTTTATATAAAATTCTAAAATTACACTGTCCAACAAATTAAGACTTTTTGAATGGAACAGAATAGCGACCCCATAATTCTAAAAGGGTATGTTGAGTAGATCATTTTTGTAGAACAAACTTATGGTCCAGCACGTCTGAGTTTTTTTTTGCAGTGGGTCAAAGTTTTCATTTTTTGGTCGAAGGGAGCATTATACTATATGAAAAAAAAAATGCTGTAAGTTAATGTCTGAGAGAATTCTTATGGTCAGAGTTGTATTGTGGAATTGTATGAGGATTTTTTTTGTGGAAGATCTTAACCCTCTAACTGGTCTCTTTATGGGTCAATTTGACCCTTTTTTTCGAGAAAATCAAAAAATATCCTTTAAAAAAGGACATTTAAGAATTAAAATATTCTACGAAAATGTTTGCCGGAAAATTTCAGTGGGGGTCACCAAAGACACCATTGTTGTAAATAAAGTTTTTTACGATTAAGTATACAGTACCTTTAAATCGGTAAAAAATCGGCCCACTTTTTTGCGGAAAAAAATACCCTATATTGGAATCAGGATACTAAGGTACCTCCCAACAAAATTTTGTTAATATCCATCCAATAGTTTTTACGTGATGCGAACACAGACAGACAGACATACATAAAGTTACAGTTTTACTATATATATCCGAGGTGCCCGCCACTTCGTCAGCGATCTTGCAATATTTTGTTCGAATTTGTTTTAAAAGCAATCCACACGAAAGATCCTTACGTTTTTAGTTCCGCCTTGAAGTATTCTGCATATCAGTTTATGTATTTAATTTATAAAAAGCGCCATCTGTATTTGAAGTATGCATATACGGTTAGTTCAGTTATGGTTTATGTATTTACTATACTACTAAAATAACTGCGTACTTTCATTGCTTTTTTTCCACTTTCTCTTGGAAATAAGATATTTTTGCGGAAAAAAGTATCCTATATTGGAATCAGGATACTAAGGTACCTCCTCACAAAATTTTGTTAAAATCCATCCAGTAGTTTTTATGTTATCCGAACACAAATGAAAGGCAGACAGACAGACGGAAATGAATTACTATTTTATTATATGTATAGGTATAGATATAAATAACTGGTATATTTATTTATCTAAAAGGTACACACATCGGCGAACACCTACTTTTGCATTGTTGCAGCAATTACAACTGTTTACACATTCATATTCTATATGTCAATAATATTGTTGACCAAAGCTAACAATGAAAGTCAAGTCAGTCATTTGGTTTTAATATTATTTTAAAGGATAAAGACAAACTTTTAAACAGCCAAGAGCAACTAAAAAGCATAAACTTGACTTTTCATTTAATTCTAAAGGATTTGAACAAAAACTTAAAAAGTTTATAGAATTTCTAAATTTGTGCTCACTTTTATTTCTTTGCTGTTCCACTGCAATCAATTCCCTTTTGGGTGTTTTCTAGCTTCAGTCATTATCTGTTTTTTTTTTTTTTTTTTTTTTTTTTGTTGTGCAATTGTCTTTGAAGGACATTTATTTAGACATCAATTGATGGTTTGATTTCTTTTTAAGTGTGTGTCATGTCATTTTCCCCTGTGGACTAGCTTTTGCTGTTACGTGTAGTAGTATCTGCTTAAAGTTCACTCTTTTTATTTATGTACGTCACTGTTTGGATGCAATTCTTGTCTTTGTTTGTGTTTTATGTATTTGTTTTTGGTTGTTCAATTGATTTGAGTTGGTCATTTGCAATTGTCTATTTAGTCTTCTACGTTTTGTATTCTTTGGTGTGATTGTCATGTCATGTTGTGTCAGTATGTGTCATTTGCATTTGTAATTTTTGTTTTTTTTTTTGTGCAAAACAGCGGTTGCAATTTGTTCCAATACTTGCGTGCCAAATCAACGTTAATTATAATTGTCTATTGATTTCTGTGGGTTTGAAAAAAACTAAAACACATAGAAAGCAATAGTTGGACTTACAAAAATGTAGACTAATTGGTTAAGTGATATTATTTTTCAATGTTCTCCAAATTGGCCTATTTTCTACTAATTTAAAATCTTTTGAGTGCTAAGAAATAATAAATCGTACCTCAGGGTCCGTATCACTGTAATATATTAATAAGAGTGAAAATTTATAGTGACGATTCGAAATATTTGTAAGGTTTAAGCGATCTTTTTTATGACAACTCTGAATGTGAACTTATATTTAAAGTATATTATTAAAAGCATACTTTTAGGATGAAGAAGGATACTTTATAACCAACACTTCGTCAGCGTCCGTACAATATTTTGTTCGACTTAGCTTTGAAAGCCATCCACACCAAAGACCGTTACTTTTTAGTGTATTTACTTATACTATAAAGGGTCTGATCCCTACTAAAATATCCCGCCTTCAAAAATAAAAGGTGTATGCATATCTGTAAATGGGCGTACTTTCACTGCTTTTTCTCCACTTTCTCTTGGAATTAAGTTATTTTTGGGGAAAAAAGTATCCTATATTGGAATCAGGTTGCTAAGGTACCTCCTCACAAAATTTTATTATTAGTCCATCCAGTAGTTTTTACGTGATTCACAGACGGAAAGATAGACATACAGACAGGAAAAAAAGTTAATATTTTATTATATGTATATGTAGACTAGCTGTGCCTGCCACGTCGTGGGCGTCCTGGCAAAATATTTGGCTCGATTTTGGTTTGAAAGTATTTTACACCAATTGTAAGACTGTTACTTTTATAGTGCTTCAGTTATGGTTTATGTATTTACTTTAAATAAAGGAACCCATCCCTGGATAAAATTCTAAAATTTATCAAAAATCCAAAAAATTATTGTAAAGCTCGGTAAAAGGTGTTTAAAATATTTTAATAACGTTCTAATTCCACAAAGTAAAAATACAAATCAAATACAATTGTTATTCAATTGGCGCCTAATGTCACGCAACAGTGTTTAAAATATCTCGGTTTTAAACCGAAAATTTCAGTACCTTTAAACCGGAAGTTGCGCTTTTTCACTGCTTTTTCTGCACTTTCTCTTGGAAATGAAATGTTTTGCAGAAAAAAGTATGCCATATTGGAATCAGGATGCTAAGGTACCTGCTTACAAAATTTTGTTAAAATCCATCCAGTAGTTGTTAAGTTATGCGAACACAAATGAAAAGCAGACAGACAGACAGACAGACAGACGGAAACGAGTTACTATTTTATTATATGTATAGATATATCGAAGCAGACCATTTCCTTAATAGATCCCTTTTCGATGCCATTCCGTCCACAATGATTATAGGCTGAAAACGGTTAATTTTAATGAAAATGGAAAAGGTGAATTTCGTGTACGTTATTTTTTACGTGAAAGACCATCACCGAAACAAAGAAAAAATGCTTGATAAGTTCTATGGGCACTCTGCACCGTCAAAACCCTGATTTACAGAATTCAGAAGTGCTTGTATCAGCACAAATAAGGCCAAACGTTCAGGTTGCATAAAAGAGGACGCCATGCCAGAAATAGCCAATAAAATCCCTGCTATTGAGTAAACTATATCGAACGATCGAATAATGAAGGGACGTGAGGTGGCTAAGGCTGCAGAGATCTAAACCGCTCGGGTATATTATATTTTGCGTGAATATTTGGATACGAAAAAAAATACACGAGCGATAGCTACTGCTCATTCCCGACCATAAGCGCAACCGTAAGAACACCTTGAAGGAGTGATTTTCAAACGTAATACAAAGTAGTTTTTACAACGTTTTGTAAGGTGGACTCATCAGAACAAAACAGAATCAAAAGAAGAAATAAAATAGGTTATCGTTCACCTGGGAAGGCTATGGTGAGTCTATCGGCCATAGCATCCGTTTTTTTTATGTACGCGGTGTTTTTCACATCTATTACCTTAAAGAGGGTAAGACGATTACCCGAAAATATTATATCTAGATTTTATTTAAAGCAAAAATGACCTGATCTAGTGAAGATATAAGTGCTGTACTGCACGGGTGTACACAGAGCACAAATCCATGAATTGGATTCACGCACTGCTACCTCATTCAGCATATTCTTTAGCCCCTTGCAACTTCTTTCTGTTTCCAACTTTAAATTTGGATGGTACGTGAAGAGTTCATAATTAAAACAAACGTCTATATGGAGGGCCTTGAGAAAATATTTTATTTAAAAAAAAAAAAAAATAAAAAAAAATAGTAAGATGCTGGAGCTTAAAGGAGCTATATTGGGAATACAACTTTTTTTTTCGCCATAAAAATATTTTTGATCCAAAAAGTCACAGAATTATTATTGTATTCGTGTTAAAAAAAAGATCAATATGGCATGAATATGCAGAGCAATTTAAAAGGGTAGAAATAAATTAATCATACAGTATCACCCCACAATAATGGCTTTGAATTTATAAAAAAATAGTGAAATTGTACTTTGGCAAATTTTTGGAGTTTTGAAAAAACTTTTGACGGTTTTGACGATTTTTTTAAAATAATTTGACGATTTTATACTTATTTTAACCGGCAACTGTAAATGTGAATTTATATTACTTAAAGCATAGTTTTAGGATTTATTAAAATTTAAAAAAAAAAGATTCATAATCCTTGTTATTTAAGTCTATCACATTTGGAGGTACAACCGCAACACTAAGGAGCCACATGAACACCTTGGATAACTGTTTGAAAAGAAAATGAAAACGAAGAATTTTGTAAACATACTGACTGTCAAAACAATGCAAACATTTTGCTGCCTTCAAGACCACCAACAGAGAAAAGGAAACAGTTGCAGGTGACTTTATGACATTTGAGTTGAAATAAATCAAGTGGGTTGGTATTTAATAGAGAACTAAATTTGCTTGTCTCTATTTGCTATGAAACTCTTTACTATATTTACTATGCCATTATTGTCTAATTGTAATGACCAAGAAAAAAATAAAGAAAAGTTTTCCTTTATTTTTAATAATATACAAGGCTTCACTTTCTTTGTAAAGAAATGTTCATAATTTAACATTTAAAAACAATTTAAAAATGTCCCATTCAAGTTTTTTCTTTTTTGTTGTAAATTATTTCCGCATTATTTCATGGACAACAAAAGTCCTTGTCATTATCATCACGAGCAACGTAATCATTGTTGTTGCCAACATTAAAAATAAAGGATTGATTGTTGTGAGAGAAAGAGACAACTTGACGTGGGAGAACATATTGCATGAGTTATGTCTATGAATTATATTCATACTTCTAAATTGTATGCCTACTGGTTTTTCCCCTCAAATACCCCCAAAAGGGGCTTTTTAAAATCGATAAATACATAAGCAACTAGCTGTGCCCACACACGTTGTGTGCGATCTGTCAATATTTTGTTCGATTTTGCTTTAAAAATAATCCGCTCCAAATTTTAAGACTCTTACGATTTTACTTTATATAAAGGTACCCATCCCTTGGAAAAATTCTAAGATTTATATAAAATTCTTAAATTCTAAAAATTATTGTAAAGCTCTGTAAAAGACAGACAGGAAAAGAGTTACGCAATATTTTGAAACAGCGCCATCTGTAGCGCAAAATTGCTTTCAAAAATAAGAGATGCCTTAAAGTATGCAAAACCTTAAAATTGGTAAAAAAACTCGTTGTACTTTCACTACTTTTTCTCTTTATTATCTCTTGGAAATAAGATCTCGGAAAAAAATATCCTATATTGGAATCAGGATACTAAGGTACCTCCTCACAAAATTTTGTTAAAATCCTTTCAGTAGTTTTTACGTGATGCGGATACAAAGAAAGTAAGACAGACAGAGGAAATGAGTTAATATCTTATTATATGTATAGATTCCAAGGGATCATAATCTATATTTCATTATGTCTTTGAAAAAAAGTACTGTGATCCATAGGTTATTTTGTAGAGCCTTTATATTTCCTATAGAAGGCAAGGCGTCGGATTAAGGAAATAAACCTGTTTAGAAAGAGATCAATCTGAACCCATGGACTTAAGAAAGAACAGTTGAATTTAGTGACTCCAAAGCAGAACACACAGAAATTGTGGTTTGAAATTCGAAAAGTGCAGTTTACAAAATCTGCCAACTCTAATCTATATTGAAGGTATGTAAGACCATAATGCCCAGTAAACCAGTAATGGTACCTTAAATGTTTTCCATCTTTCAATCCTTTAGAGTAGTTAGAGAGAATTAAAGAAGAACTTAATCCTAACTTTTAACAATTCATTTGTAGAAGATAAAATCTGTCAGAATCTTCGGTTCAAAGAGCTGTACAGCAGTATTTTTAAAAGTTGTAATCTGTTTGTCTTAAATGTCTGCCTAAGAGCTACAGAGCGGTAATACGGCACCGATAATCCTTGTCCTGACAAATGTTTCGTCATATGTGTAAGGTTTGATTAACACACTCCATATAGTTTAAAACCAGACTTAGGGGATGTCAATTACAGTTTGTAATTAATTACATTTGCTAACACACAATTAAATGTAATTCTAATTGGAATTTTTCAATTACAATTACATTCAACCATTGGTAATTGTAATTGAGATTTTTTCAATTACACATTACATGTAATTGTAATTGAAAAAGTATAACTACAGTTACTTGCAATTTGTAATTGGAAATTTTAAATTACAAATTACATGTAATGTGTAATTGAAACCAAAAAGTAATTATAATTACATGTAATGGAACATTTTAAGGAATATAACAGAATTTTGTTCAATTTAAAGTAATGATTATTGTTTAATTACAATTTAATTTAATTTATTTTCACACCAAAATTTAATATATTAAAAAAAAACAATACGTTACAGTTTTAAACAGACATGTGTACATTCAATTAAATTTCAATTACAAAAACTTGTAATTGAAAATTTTTAATTACAAATTACAAAAGGGTGTAATTGACTTTAGCCTTTGATTTAAATTACAATTACTTGTTATTTGTAATTGAAAATATGCTTTGTGTAATTGAAAATATGCAATTACACATTACCTGTAATTTTAGTGGTAATTGAATATTTGAAATGTAATTGAATGTGCCCATGTTTGTTTTAAACTATGCCACTTCAATATTTTTTTTAAAATAATGGGTGATTCAAGTAGAGATACTTTTTTCAGTAGCCTTTTTTTTGACAGATCACGTGTGATTCGTGTCATGCTGTCATGTTATTTTTGTTTAGTATTATTTGGCATTTCATAATGGAAAGACTTACGCCTGAACAACGTTTACAAATCGTTCAACTTTATTACGAAAATTCACGTTCTTTGAGGAATGTGTTGCGTGAACTTCGCTCAAGTTTTGGTGTCAACATAATCGGCCTACTGAGCGTACTATCACCCATTTTGAGATAATATTTTGGATAATATTCGACCGAATAGACCACTTCCAGCACGGTGTGAAGAAAATATAGCGGCCATAGCTGAGAGTGTACACGAAGACCGTGGAGTCTTGGCAGCAACTTGAACTGACGTATGGAACGACTTGGCTCATTTTACGTCGAGATCTTAAATTGAAAGCATACAAAATACAGCTTGTGCAACAACTGAAGCCGCTCGACTTTCACAAGCGACATCGCTTCGCTCTATGGGCTCTTGAAAAGTTTCAAGAAGATCCGACGTTTTCGAGGCAAATTTTGTTTAGCGATGAGGCCCATTTCTGGCTTAATAGGCATGTAAACAAACAAAATTGCCGCATTTGGGACGAAGAGCAACCTGAAGAGATTCAAGAGCTGCCACTTCATACAGAAAAAACACCGGTTTGGTGTGGTTTGTGGGCCGGTGGAATTATCGGTCCATATTTTTTTAAAAATTATGCCGGTGCGAACGTAACCGTCAATGGCGACCGTTATCGTGCCATGTTAACCGACTATTTGATGCCTGAAATTGAGGCTCGTGATCTCGGCGACATTTGGTTTCAGCAAGACGGCGCGGCACGGCGCCACTTCCCACACATCGCATCAATCAATGGATTTATTGAGAGAACATTTAGGTGAGCACATAATTTCACGTTTTGGGCTGAAGTATTTATTGGCCACCAAGATCGTGTGATATCACACCTTTAGACTTTTTCCTGTGGAAATATCTAAAGTCTAAAGTCTAAACATTCGCCATTAAATTTGAATTTTCTGTGTTTTTTAACCGACTTCAAAAAAAGAAGGAGGTTATCAATTCGTCTGAATGTTGCTTTTTTTATGTTTGTGCCCGCAGAACTCAGTTATTTCTGAACCGATTTTAAAAATTTTTTCTTTATTAGAAAGGAAATGCTTACAGATTGGTCCCATTTTAAAAGATTTTCAGAATTTTAAAAATTAAAGGGTGTCCCCATACGTTTTTTTGACGTGTATTATGAACCGTAAAGAGCACCCTTTTAAAATTTAAAAAAACTGCCTATTACTATAGCTGCCAATAACAGAAATTAATAAAAAAATAAACTTAAAAATTAAAGGGTGTCCCCATATGTGACGTCAATTTAAATATATGAACCATTTGAACCATTGTAGACAATCACTTGAAAATTCGACAGAATATCCAATATTCATAATCAGAAATTAAATATTTATAATTAGAAGTTAAAGGGTGTCCCAATAGTTGATGTAATTTGATGTATATTGCAAAAGTTTTGAACCGTAACAGAGAGACGGTTGAAATTTATATACAGGTTCTTTGTAAATTTCAACCGATATACATCTAAGTCCTTTATAACATCAAGTATATAATTTAAATTTGAAAACTAAAGGGTGACCCCATAATTGATGTAATTTTACCTATCTAGCCCTATCTTTTGAACCGTTATAGACAAACACTTGAAAATTAGACAGAATCTCCGCTACTATGTCCCGTATAATAACATTTATAAATATTTAAAATTATAAAGCTCAATAGTTGATGTAAATTGATGCATATGGCCAAACTTTTGAAACCTTTTTGAACAGACATTTGAAATTTACAAAGAATTTGTGCTTTAAAATAAGTGTTTAATTTAAAATTGTACATTAAAGGGTGTCCCCTTGGTGATATTGTTTAACCTATATGGCCATATCTTTGGAACTGTTACTTTTTATTACAGTGTCAGTAATAATAAGTTTAGAAAAATAAAGGGTGTCCTCATATCTTATTTAATTTGTCGTATATGGCTTTATCTGCTGAACCGTTATGGATAGACATTTGAATGTACAGAACGTATAAAACTATGTCCGTTAGAGCAACAAGTATAAAATTATTTGATTTGGGTACTAGTTCTTACAGATTACTTCCTTTTAAATTTTTAGTTTAGAATTGATGCACATATATTTGTTTTGTAGTCTGTTTTTTTTTTTTTTTTTTGTAAGAATTATTTATTTAAAAAAGTAGGGAACTTCGAAATGAATTACGCGTTATTTGAATTTTTGAAAATTCACAGCAACTCAAGGGTCATCTATAAACTAAAAGGTCATGCCAGAAACTTTTTTCATAAAAGGAAGGAAAAATTAATTATTTCTGTGTAAATTTTTTGGACAATTTGGGCGAAATAAAAACCTGAACAAAGTTGCAAAAAAGCTGTTATAAACCAGGTTTGAAAACTTTTTTATTTTGATAGAAACTAAAATGAAAAATGTCCTTATTCGAGCACTAACTTTAAAATTATGTTTATAAGTAATTTGGAAATAATAAATGAAATACATATAAAACTAAGACTGACACTTATTTAAGACACATAAACAAGCTTTTAAAGCTTTCAAAAACGTGTAACTATTTAAATAAAAAAAATTTAATTGAATTTTAAAATAATTATTTTAAGCCATATAAAAAATATTATTTTTTTTTTAATTTTTAATTAAGCAAAGTACGTCCTTTGATAGCTAGCAGGATGTAAAAATAAAATCACTTTAATTTTAGTAGGGGGAAAAAACAAAATTAGAAGAAAAAAACTTTTTTTCTAAAAAAAGGACCTAAAAATAAAAAAAGTTTTTAAAACGTGTAAGTTTTAGACCCGAAGGCAAGCAATGAAAATAAATCCCGGAAGAAAAAAAAAATACTTAAAATTCAAGACAAACGAAGCAAATTTTACAAATAAAAAGAAATAATGCAACGAAAAAAAAATAAAATTCGCTAAAGAAGCAAAAGAAATGAATTTAAAAGAAAAAAATCGGGGTGTTTCACAGAAAATGCGAACAAAATTATTAAGAACAAGTACTTTTCCCCCTCAAGAATTGTGAAGCAAATGTTTGCAACAACAAAACAGTAACAAAAAACGACTTAAGAAAAGAAAAAGCTAACAAGCATATGATAAAAAAGATAAAAGCAAAGATAATATTAAAAGAAACAACTTTATTGCAACAGAGCCATGGAGGATGAACTTAACAACATATTTAAAATTTAAATGGAATTGCAGGCAATGACAGTTAGAGAAGAATCCGTACACTTTGTAACAAAAATAAACCAACACTGGAAGACATTATGTTCAAATAAGTTAGAATTGATTAACAACTTAAGACATATTTTTACACTGTGACATAGAAAATTTCCCACAGCTAAATAGCTACATTTCGTGTGGCACTTTTCAAAAATTAATTTTATGACATCAACTGTGGTCATCAGGATAAAAAATGTTGCCAGTAATCTACGCCATGTTAAAACAGTCAGCATGTCGTGAGGCCCTTTTATTTTTAAAACATTGCTTTTGTAAAAATTATTTGTATATTCATCTGACAAAACTTCAATTGATTTGAAAAAACATCTGACATCAGCTGTTTTTATCACGATAAAAAATTTATGCCATGTGAAAACAGTCAGTGGGCGGTTGACTATTGGCGGTAGGTAGCATTAGCCCGCAGAAGGTAATATTTTACAGGAGCAATACATAAATTTGCTTTTAATCAGATTTGTCAATGTTATAACAGTTTTATGTATAAGCAAGAGCCCCCACGCAAACCCCTAAGGATCTGTGAGCACATACTCAATCTCAACCAGAGTCCTTGTAAAAATTTAAAATTTGGTTGGGGGCCTTTGGTATAAGTTATGTATCACTAGTTAAAGCAAACTCAACATCTTCGAATTTACAGAAGAACTAAATTAAATATAATATCTATATAAAATACTAGCTTTACTAGCCCCCTCTTCGTGATTGCCCTTACAATATTTTGTCCGATTTTGCTTTGAAAGCAATTTTCAGCAAGGATTATCACATTTTTAGTGCCGCCTTAAACTGCATATCGGTTAGGGCTTTAGTTATGGTTAATGTATTTACTTTATAAATCAGCGCCATCTGTTGCGCTAAAAATTAAAGTAAACATATCCAGTTAGTGCTTCAGTTATGGTTTATGTATTTACTTTACTACTAACTGCGTACTTTCACTGCTTTTTCTCCTCTCTCTCTTAGAAATAAGATATTTTTGCTGAAAAAGGTATCCTATATTGGAATATGGCTACTAAGGCACCTCTTCACAAAGTTTTTAGGTAATGCAAACACAAAGAAAGAAGGACAGACAGACACACGAAGACAGGAAAGGAGTTACTATTTTATTAAATGTGTAGACTAGCTGTGCCCACACATGTTGTGAGCATCCTGACGTATTTACTTCATATAAAGGTACCCATCCCTGGATAAATTTCTAAAATTTATATAAAATTCTAACATTCTAATTCCACAAAGTAAAAATACAAATTTAAGTCAATTTGCTATTTGGCAGTAAGTAATTCATATTTTATCATTATCTTAAAACAGCGCCATCTGTTGCGCAACAGTGTTTAAAATATCCCGCTTTCAATTCATATTTTTTAATTATTTTAAAACAGCGCCATCTGTTGCGCAACAGTGTTTAAAATATCCCGCTTTCAATTCATATTTTGTAATTATTCTAAAACAGCGCCATCTGTTGTTCAACCGTGTTTAAAATATCCCGCTTTCAATTCATATTTTGTAATGATTTTAAAACAGCGCCATCTGTTATGCAACCCTGTTTAAAATATCTCGCTTTCAAAAATAAGAGTTGCCTTAAAGAAAGCAGTACCTTTAAATCGGTAAAAAAATCGGCGTACTTTTACTGCCTTTTCTTCACTTTCTCTTGGAAATAAGATATTTTTGCGGAAAAAAGGATACTAAGGTACCTCCTCACAAAATTTTGTTAAAATCCATCCAGTAGATTTTACATGATGCGAAGGTAGACAGACAGGAAATAATCAACTGTTTTATTATATGTATAGACACTACTGAGTACCCAATTTAAAATTATTGTGTAGTAGCGAGTAATTAAAAGTAGTAGATACTGCCCGCACTATGGGACATGTTATTTGCAAAGCCATTATATTATAAAAAAAAAAAACAATTTAATTTAGGTAGATTTACATATGAGTCTCAAACTTTAAAGTCACATATAAAAAACTAGACGTCTTGACTTTCTTCATCAATCTCCTTCCACATCAATATCATCCAACAATCACTGCTTGGCTTTCGAAGAAGCGCATTAGCAGAATATGAAATTTCATGCGTATCCATAATTTTTGCCCTGACTGTACGAGTATAAGCTTCATCTTGTGCTGCATTCAACTACCTTTAAAAAAAAGTTTTTCTTTAATATTTAAAATAAAGTTGTGCGAATAGGGTGACTTTACATTTCACGCCTTATTCGTTCGTTTAATAAAATTTTAGTGTATTGAAAATATGTGTCGTTAACGACTAAACAAATTCGAATATCATTAAAATCTATAGAGATTATGAAAACTTTAAAATTTGTCGTGCCTGCACATTAGTTATTTAACACTCACTCACTGGTACATCTCTATTTTTATACCCATAAGCACTTTAAGCTTTCAGAGAAACTAGAAGAAAAAAATTAAAAAAAAAACAAGTACAAAAGGGATGTAACGACCCAGAGTCAACTTGTTCACATCACATTTTACTACACGAATCATGAATACGATTTATTTTTACGAGTTTTTCACATGATTAGAGTCGAGTAGAGCCCATGTCAATCTACATTGCATTTCTGCGAGGTGTTTCACTTCAGGGGAAAAAAATACATTGCATTTCTGCGAGGTGTTTCACTTCAGGGCAAAAAACAAAAACTCATCTAGTCAAAAGTTAATATAAAATTCGATATAACAAACAACATAAAACACTAAAAGAAAATTATGGAAGTTTTTTTAATTTTTACTTTTTCCAACATATGTAAATCATTTGTAAATGCAAGTGTGGAATGTTGACACAAGGAATTAACGCTCCAATAGTAAATATTATGTGATGTGAGCAGATTAAAAAAAAACTCTTTTTACACATGAATAGAAATATTGAAATGCAGGTGCTGTTGGCAGAAAAAATGTAAAAGAAACTATAGGATTATTTAAAAACTGAATATGAAATTAAAAAGCGAGGAAGATTATAAAAGGTATAGTATAAGTAATTTTTTTAAAGAAATTCTAGCTAAAAAAATTTTCTATAGAAAAATTCTCGCTACGAAAATTTTCTATAGAAAAATTCTCGCTATGAAAATGTTCTATAGAAAAATTCTCGCTGCGAAAAATATTGCATAGAAAATTTCTCGCTGCTAAAAGATGTTTCTAGAAAATTTCTAGCTGCGAAAAAGTTGTCTATAGAAAATTTCTCGATGCGAAAATGTTTCTATAGAAAATTTCTCGCTGCTAAAAGATGACTATAGAAAATTTCTCGTTGCGAAAATATTTCTATAGAAAATTTCGTGCTGCGAAAATGTTTCTATAGAAAATTTCGTGCTGCGGAAATGTTTCTATAGAAAAATTCTCGCTGTGAAAATGTTTCTATAGAAAATTTCGTATCGTGCAAATGATTCTATAGAAAATTTCGTGCTGCGAAAATGTTTCTATAGAAAATTCCTCGCTGCGAAAATGTTTCTATAAAAAATTCTTTGCTGCTAAAATGTTTCTATAAAAAATATCTCGCTGCCAAAATGTTTCTATAAAAAATTTCTTGCTACGAAAATGTTTCTATAAAAAATTTCTCGCTGTAAAAGTTTCTATAAAAAATTTCTCGTTGCGAAAATCTCTCTATAGAAAATTTCCGGTTTGCGAAAATGTTTCTGTGAAATTTTTCGTTTTGAAAATGTGTCTATAGAAAATTTCTCGTTGCGAAAAAGTTTCTATGGAAGTTGCGTTAAGTTTTCTATAGAAAAATTGCCGTTGCGTTAAGTTTTCTATTGAAAAATTGACGCTGCATTAATGTTTCTATCGACAAATTATCGCTACGTAAAGTTTTCCACAGAAAACTTGTCGCTGCGTTAAGTTTTAACATAGAAAAATTGTCGCTGTGTTAAGTTGTCTATAGAAAAATTATTGCTGCATTAAATTTTGTACAGAAAAATTATTCTGCGTTAAGATTTCTATAGAAATATTGCTATAGAAATATTGCTGCGTTAAGTTTTAAATAGATAAATTGTCGCTGCGTTAAGTTTTCTATAAAAAAGTTATTGCTGCGTTAAGTTTTCTAAAGAAAAATTATTGCTGCGTTAAATCTTCTATAGAAAAAAAAATCACTGGATTAAGTTTTCTTAATCTTAAGCTTTTATATAGAAAATTGTTTCTGCGTTGTTTTCTATAGAAAAATTGTCGCCTCGTTAACTTTCTGTAGAAAAAATGTCGCTAGGTAAAGTTTTCTATAGAAAATTGTCGCTAGGTTAAGTTTTCTATAGAAAAATTGTCGCTAGGTTAAGTTTTCTATACAAAAAATTATCGCTAGATTAAGTTTTCTATAGTAAAATTGTCGCTTCGTTAAGTTTTATATAGAAAAATTGTCGCTAAGGTAAGTTTTCTATAGAAAAATTTTCGCTGCGTGAAATTTTCTATAGAAAAATTATCGCTGCAAAAACTTTTTCATAGAAAAATTCTTGCTGCGTGAAGTTTTCTAGAGAATAAAAAATTTTTTTAAAAATTTTAATTATTTCGGTGAAAAATTCTCTTTAAGAAGTTCTAGCGAAAATTTTTAAATAGAAAACGCGCATAAAATTTATAAAGAAATTGTTAAAATGTAAGAAAATATTATAAGTAGAATTTTAGGATGTTAACATTTTGAAGCAATCCTCGCATTTGCCAAATGGCATGTCAAAGATTAATTGACATTCGTGTTTGTAAAGGAAATTCAAATTAATTAATGTGATATGACTTTTTTCACTATTTTTTTTTTTTTTTTGATTATTTGCTTAAATTCTCCAGCGATTAGTTTTGCTTTAAAGGAAATTGTTTCTAAGTGGATTACAAAATTATTAAATTCGAAAATTTGAATATTTAAAAAATATAAAAAGGAAATAGACTTTTAATTTTTTTAATTAAAGTTTAGTTAGAATTTCGGTGAACAACTTACTTTTTAAGAAATTGGTGAAATAAAAATTCAATACTTATCACAGTGTTATTGATTGCTTGCCAACTGCATTAACACTTACCTAAAAGAAAAAAGAAAGAAGGATAAATTAGAAAAAATAAATATAAATAGTGAAAGGAAATGAGAATTAATGCTTTCAGGAATTTCTTCTGCTCGTCTTAAGTGATACGAAACGAAATTACCTTCAGCCAAATACCTGATACTATGCTGTTAAGACATACGAGAACTAACAAGCTTATTTGCTTGTAGCGTAAACCTTATTTGTAGCCTAAAAATATGCTAAAGTATTTGCATCCGTTTATAAAGTGTTTTTCTTGTGGGTCAAAAAAGGTAATCAATAGAGTATGTTAAGCACAAATAAGTCGAGGTGATTAATATCTGTAAAACTTGCTATTCATATTTTTTTGTTTGTTTTTAGTCTGATGTATTTTAAAGCGTAAACATGAAAACTATTTAACAACAAACTAATACATCCTAAAAGGATGCTACTGTTTGAGATACACAATTTAACAAAGCAAAGTATGCTTAACAAAATTGTTCAAATAATAATTTACGAGTTGCTTCTAAAATCTTGAGAACAGTGTTCAGATTGACATGAGCTAATTGAAAAATGTGGTGTTGCCTAAGATTATAAATACATAGTTCTTAGAGGAAAACGTGCGCATGACGTAATCGTGTTTCCCATCATTCTTGTCTCCCATCAACATCAACATCTGTTTTATATGGTCTCTCTTTGTCCTCTTTCTCTTTATTTGTCACATTATTATTACAAAACATTGTAGGGATTATTTTAATTAACTGAAAATGTTGGTTTATTGGTTTACCACACCAGCCGGTTAGTTAGTTGTTGTTGACTGGCTGACTGGCTGTTCTGCTGTTTGGTAAAACAAAGTTTGATCTGCTTATGCATGTAACCTACTTTTAGGCGTACACATAATTATGCAGAAACCTTAATATACTAAAAACCTTTTTGTATACTTGGGAAATTTATTGCTTTTAATTAACATTAATTTTTTACATGCAACCACCTCCAGGCTGCCCCTAAAGAAATATACAACAACATGATTTAATATGTATGTGTATTAAACAACCAACGTGATTTATTGAAAACTTTACACTGCCCTACAAAAAATAGTAAAAAAAAAAATGTTCAATAGATCGATCACCTCTTTACTTGAATGCCATAAAATACGAGGGTAAGTCAATTTGTCCTTACAAAGCCATATAAACAGCACTAAGAACTTAAAAAATATAAGGTTTTAAACCATGTTTAGGCCTTCTGCTCTGTAACTTAATTAATTACATTCAAATCGTTACGTATAATAAAATAGTAGCTCATTTCCTGTCTGTTTTTCTTTTTTTGTGTTCGCATCACGTAAAAACTACTGAATGGATTTTTAGAAATTTTTTTTAAGAGTTACCTTAGCATCCTGATTCCAATATAGGATACTTTTTTTCCGCAAAAATTTCTAATTTTCAAGAGAAAGTGAAGAAAAAGCAGTGAAAAAACGCAATTTCCGGTTTAAAAATACTGACATTTTCGGTTTAAAACTTGGATATTTCAAACACTGTTGTGTGACATTAGGCGTCTTTTGAATAAAATTTGTTTTGTATTTTTACTTTGTCGAATCTGGTTTAAAGGTACTGAAATTTTCGGTTTAAAACTGGGATATTTTAAACACTATTGCGCAACAGATGGCACCAATTGAATAAAATTTGTATTTAATTTTTTAATGTTACTTTGTGGAATTACATTGTTATTAAAATATATTAAACACCTTTTACAGAGCTTTACAATAAGTTTTTAGAATTTTTTATAAATTTTAGAATTTTAACCAGGGATGGCTACCTTTATATAAAGTAAATACATAAACCATAACTGAAGCGCTATAAAAGAAAGAGTCTTACAATTGGTGTGGAATTCTCTCAAAGTAAAATCGAGCAAAATATTGTCAGGACGGCCACGACGTGGCGGGCACAGCTGGTTTATAATATTTCTAAAATATACTTTTAGGTGTTTGTGCTAAGAAAAAAGTAATAACGGCGCGAAATTAAAATAATATCAATAAATAAGATGGTGAGGCATTCAAAGTTCAATAATTATGTTCTATACATGGGGCACAAAATCTATCCTAAAAGCAGCAAATTATTCGGCCCTATTCCCGTTGGCGTTGTAGTTTGAAAACGAAATAAAAACGACAATTTGGCATTATCGTTGGCGTTAACGACACTCGTCGTAAATATATGGGTATTCTCTATTTTTAAACGAAGATAGAAACGACAATAAAACATTCGTTCTCTGTCGTCAAATTTGTAGGCAACGAAATTCAAACGACTACAAGAAAATAAAATTTAAAAATCAAGGTCATTTAAGTTCGAAATTTTAGTTTTTTAAATGTAAAGACATCCCATCCCGTTTACGCTAAGGGGAAGGGCATAAAACCCTAAAATTTTGTGATTTTTGAAGCGAAACTGCCGAGAAATTTAATCTGTTTAGGCCTCCAGTTCTTGATGCAGAAGGTTGGCATAAAGAAAGTAAAACTAAATTAGGAGACAATATCCATTATTGTTTTTTTTTTTTTTTTTTTTTTTTTTTTATTAAAATAAATCAAGATAAAAATGAAGCTCTGAATCCAGAGCAACAGGGGAAAGCTGTTATAAACAGGTGCGATTGTCCCCATTGGAGGAAGCCCTTTTTTAAACCTATTAAAATTTGAAAAACAAATTAAACGCAGTGGTATTCGCCGACCATGAAGAAGTTAGATCGCTACTAATCGAGTTTATTACTTAGAATCTGGAATGGCAAAAATCTTAACGTTCTGTCGTAGCATCTTTCGATGTACATACATACATATATTTATAGCCATTATGTCATCATCATCATCACTTGAAAAATAAAATTCAGTACTCGCCATATTTAGCTAAAACTCACAAAGAAATAACAAACTTTTCAGAAATTTACAAAAATGTCATTAATAACAAGACAAAAAATTGCAGTGCTACCACACTTTATTAATTTTTCTTTTTGTTTTCGATAACGTTTCTTCATCGTTTCAATATACATATTTCAAGAATACGAATTTAGGAACGAAATGACGATAAAAACGACAACGACTTAGAAACGACTATTAAAATTAAAACGCCAACGGCAATAGGGCCGATTATCTTCAAAGAGATTACTTATAAAATAAGCAGGTAAATAGGGCTTGGAGTAGATCAGTCAGTAATTTGGATTCTTTTGAAACACTTAAAGGAAACGATTAATGCCATCTATGTAATTAGTTAGCAGTTCGTTGTCAGATGTTTATCCCTGTTGTAGTAAACAATCCAAATTTTTTTCAAATAAAACATTCCACATAATCATAACTATCTTACTCCTACTTGCAATAGGTTCTATCATTTACTTAAGTATCCGAACCAGGATATACCTAGATCTCATTCCTATTATTATATAATCCATACAGCGATAAGAACAATTCTTATACTTAAAGGCTACGTGTAATAAGTGTTGGGATTTGTACCATATTTGGTACAATTGACAAATCAGTGGTACACTTCATGCTTTTTGGTACAATTTCATAAAAAAATTTATTCAATCATTTTTACTTTACCATACGTAGTATAAGGTAAAGTGTAGTAATCATGAAAAAATCGAGGTCGGGATTTTGACGGAGTTATATATTTTGAGGTCTCCTGAATTCATTTTTACTATTTTCGCGATGATGTCTGTGGGTGGGTTTGCACAGGTCATACCGTTTGACATATCAAAATGAAATTTAGTATGTGTCTTTGGTATATGGAGATGAAGAGCTGTACAGTTTCTGGGCATAATCGGGAGAGGGCAAGGGGTAGTTTCATTATCCCCAAATTTTGTGAAGGGTCTACAGGTCATACCGTGTGACATATTAAAACAAAATTCAGAATGTGCCTTTGATTTATGGAGATGAAGAGCTGCATAAATTTTGGACATAAACGGAAGGAGGCAAGGGGTAGTTTACTTACTCCTAAATTTTGTAAGCGCTCTACAGGTCATTCCGTATGAGATATTTAAACGAAATTCAGTATGTGCCTTTGGTTTATGGAGATGAAGTCCTGTATATATTTTGGGCGTAATCGGGAAGGGGCAAGGGGTAGTTTACTTAATTGCAACAATTTTTTATGTATAAATGATATTTAGTTGTAAGGCCTTTCTGCTGAACTACAGCGGCTACACGTTTTTTGCATCGCCGCAATCAGTTTCCCCTGGTATTCAGCTGATATATAAAAACAAAGGTTCTTATGCCCAAAATTTACTAAACCAAATGAGAAGTTTATTCAGAAAGTTAAAAAAAAAAATCAACTGACGATCTGGTTAAGCACAAGTGAAATAGCTATAGCTATAGCTTCGTAAATGTTTTAATTGTACATAATAAGTTATCGGTCATCGCCATTGTACTTTTCACGATCAATTTGTACCAAAAATGTTAAAATTGTACCAACTTTACCAACCCTGGGTGGAACACTACAGAGTCATTTTAGGGGGCAGAAAACGCAATGCTGCACGCTGTTAGTTTAGTTGTTTTGTTATAAAGCTTTTTTTAAATAGAAGTATTTCTTTTATATAAACAAAACTTGTTTTCCAAATTAAAATAAAAGTTTTTAATTTGATAAAATAAAAGTTTCTTTTAAATGCTCCTGACGGAATGGTAAAACACAAGTATTTCTTTTTCAACAAGAGAAACAAAATCTTATATGAAGAGGGTTTATATAATAAAAGTTTCCCTCCATAATTGTATTGGATACAGTTATTATATAAAAAAAATTAAATTATATAAAAATTAAAAAAAAAAAAAATCCTTGTAATAATAATTTCTTATTTCACTAAAAACCGGCTGTATTATTAGAGATTTTTTTTAATATAAAACTATCTCTTTATTAAAAAGATTATATTTGTAAATGTTTGATTTAAGTTAAAGCTACTATTCAAATTACATGTTCGTACTTTAATGAAAAGGATTTATAGGCCATGAAAAGTTCTCATTTAAGAACGGTTGTCTACAAAAGAATTATCTGATAATAAAAAATTTTCACATTTAAATTTATCCTCATTTTCGAGTGTACTGAACTACTAATGTAGTTTAAAACATACAGCATACACGAATATATGTACAGCTGTTGACAACTAAATAGAAACGCACTTTGTTCTTATTAAAAAATTTAAATTGAGTTTAAATATTGTTTTTGAAAACACTTTGATTTTGTCGTGCTGTAACAGTTTATAAAACTTTCCAAAAATTTTACTTCGTGCAGTGTGACAACTAATTGGAAACGCCTAATTGTTTATTATAATTTTATATGAAAAGTGCTATTTTTCAGGTTTTTATTATTAAAAATTATATTTTTATATGAAAAACTAAAAACGCATTTTCTAGCTTAACTAAGCGCCCTACAGGCAAAAGGACAAAAATTTGTGATCACTTATAAAATTCATAAAAGGGGGTTTTTATTAAAAAAATTCTATTTTTTATATGAAAAACTAAAAACTCATTTTATAGCTAAACTAATCGTCCTACAGCCAAAAGGACAAAAATCTGTGATCACTTATAAAATTCATAAAAGGGGTGTTTTATTAATTCTATTCTATTTTTTATATGAAAAACTAATTTTTTACCTAAACTGAGCGTTCTACAGTCAGAAGGACAAAAATTTGTGATCACTTATTAAATTCATAAAAAAGGGGTTTTTATTAATAAAAATCTATTTTTTATATGAAGAACTAAAAACTCACTATAGGCAAAAGGACAAAAATCTGTAATCACATGAAGCCCCAAAAATGATTTTTTTATTAAAAAAAATTATATTTTTTATATGAAAAACTAAAAACTCATTTTCTAACTAAACTAAGCGTCCTACAGGCACTTATAAAATCCATAAAAACGGGTTTTTATTAAAAAAAAATCGATTTTTTATATGAAAAACTAAAAACTAATTTTTTAGCTAAATTAAGCGCCCTACAGGCAAAAGGACAAACATTGTGATCACTTATAAAATTCATCAAAAAGGGGTTTCAATAAAAAAAAAAAATCTATTTTTATATGAAAAGCTAAAAACTAATTTTTTTTAGCTAAACTACAGGCAAAAAGGACAAAAAGATGTGATCTTTTATAAAATTCATAAAAAGGTGTTTTTATTGAAGCACAATGTAGGGTCAGTTATAGTATGAAAATGAAATTCAACAGAAATATGATATAAAGTATACCAAAAAATTAATAAAATATTCTTTGCAATCAATTCTGATTTTTAAAGTGGCCATCATCTAATCCCAATATAAACTAGAGACCTGCAAAAACCAAATTTTGCTTAAATTCATCTTACACAAAAAATTCTTATTCTCATTTAATCATCAAACAAAACTCAGCGTTGATTAAAATCACCATCATGCTCGCGTGTAATGGGGTCTCTTCACCGCATTCGATATCGAGTAAATTCTCTAGTAATTTTTCATTTTAGTATCATGGCCCTTGATATCGAATAAAAGGTATCGTAATTTCATTCGAAAGGAAATGTTTTTAAATTCAAATATTACTAATTACAATTTGATATAAATTACGATGTCGAATGGCATATTTTGCTTACTCGACTCGTATTAAAATGTTATTCGATATGATAGTTTACTCGATATCGAATGCGGTGATTAGGCCAATGATTTAATTTAATTGCAAAGTCTGGTGATCGAACATGTTTAATTCACATTTAATCACGTAACAAAGTCCAACATAGGATAAAATCACAAGTTGATGTTGATCAGTTGCGCGTGTATGGTGATCGCACATGTTACATATATTCATATGTTTGAAGAACGATCGTTAGCGATAAATACATTGCATAAAATTGTTTTAAAAAACATCGGCAAAAAAATCATGTTGCCAAAAATGGCAAACAAACGTTTATGATTAAGCAAATTTCTTACCCCATGACCCGCTCTTTTACATACTACAGTGCATACGTGTTGACTTTTAGCTTTTTGTGTATTATTCTTCTTTAAATAATCGTTTTTACTCGGAGCGAGCAAATAGCAGAATTGATAAATATTCAACATTCGATGATTAAAATCACAGACGAATAACAAGAACCACATGGTTCGACTGTTTGAAAATCAACAGCGAATATGAGCGAGTGTAAAGAAATTTCGTTTTAATGAAAAGGCATGGTTTTATTAGGATGTTGATTACGTATGAACGTTTTTCAATCAATATGAACCCCATAGAAAATCTGTTAGGTGATGTGACACAAGCGCTAACTTCAAAAACATAAGAAATACGGCAACACTTTTTTAAAAGGCGTTCTGTGTCGAACGATATCGGCAACTCATAATCTTCGACATGCAACAGAATGTTGACGAAAAGTAGAACCTTAACTTAGTTTTATAATTTTCGTTCGAGTAAGTAATGGGTGATTCAAGTAGATATACTTTTTTCAAAAGGCTTTTTTTGACAGATCACGTAAGAGTCGTGTCATGCCGTCATGTTATTTTTGTTTAGTATTGTTTGGCATTTCATAATGTAAAGACTTACGCCTGAACAACATTTACTAATCGTTCAACTTTATTACGACAATTCATGTTCTGTTAGGAATGTGTTTCTTTCGTGCACTTCGCTCAACTTATGGTCAACATATTCCGCCTACAAAGCGTACTATTCGCAACGCCATCACCCATTTTGAGACCCAGCATTCATTATTGGATAATATTCGACCAAATAGATCACGTCCAGCACGATGTGAAGAATATATAGCGGCCGTAGCGGAGAGTGTACACGAAGACCGTGGAGAGCCGATTCAGCGCCGTTCGCAGCAACTCGGACTGACGTATGGAATGATTTGGCGCATTTTACGTCGAGATCTTAAATTGAAAGCATAGAAAATACAGCGTGTGCAACAACTGAAGCCCCTCTACCTTCCCAAGCGACATCGCTTCGCTCTATGGGCTGTTGAAAAATTCCCATAAGACCCGACGTTTTCGAGGCAAATTTTGTTTAGCGATGAGGCCCATTTCTGGCTCAATGGGTATTTAATCAAATAAAATTACCTCATTTGGGATGAAGGGCAACCTGAAGAGATCCAAGACCTGCCACTTCATCCAGAAAAAACCACGGTTTTTTGTGGATTGTAGGCTAGTGGAATCATAGGTCCATATTTCTTTAAAAATTATGCCGGTGCGAACGTAGCCGTCAATGGCGACCGTTATCGTGCTATGATAACCGACTATTTGATGCCTGAAATTGAAGCTCGTTATCTCGGCGACATTTGGTTTCAGCAAGACGGCGCCACTTCCCACACATCGCATCAATCAATGGATTTATTGAGAGAACATTTCGGTGAGCACATAATTTCACGTTTTGGGCCGGTCGATTGGCCACCAAGATCTTGTGATATCACACCGTTAGACTTTTTCCTGTGGAGATATGTAAAGTCTAAAGTTTAGGCGGACAAACCCTGTACGTTTCAGGCCTTGGAGGAAAACATCACGCGTGTCATTCGCCAGTTACCAGTCGAAATGCTCGAACGAGTCATCGAAAATTGGACTCAACGGATGGACCACCTGCGACGTAGCAACATTTTATAGACAATAATAATCTTCAAAAAATAAATGCCCAACAACGTTCTTTCAAATGATAATAAACATTATCCATTGAATTTGAATTTTCTGTGTTTTTTTCTTTAAAAAAGTAGGGAACTTGTAAATATATCACGCTATATAATCGTTTCTAATTAGATGTCGTGATCTAATTTCAAACAATATTTTTATAATATTTGTGGGATTGGCAATTTTTTTTAATATTTTTTTATGTCTTGTTAACTACATATTTAATACTTCATATATGTATGCATTGTAAATTTCTTAAATTGGATAAATAAACACAACTAAGACAACAAATAGTAAGAAATGAGCTCTTTTCGCATAACGTTCTGTGGCTGTCGTACTGATTGTGTGTATTTTCATATACATAATTTTTTTTTATTGTGGCAAATTTTAGTTCCAGTAGTGTTTTTGGCATTAAATAACAAACAAGAAAATAAATAAAATTGAGCGTTTCTAATTAGTTATCTAAAACTGTTTGCTTTACTAGGTTTGAGACTGTAGTAACAAAAGCGAACCAAAAGAGAAAAGTAGGCGTGAATGTGTTTATGCCTGATAGTATGCGTTTATTTAAAAGCCTGTTCATAGCCACACGGGTGTTTCCACTTAATGTTTTTTTTCTTCTTTTTTTTGTATTTTAAACAATGATAATAAACAACTATACTCGTTCTAGTTAGTACAAAGATTGTTGTGTGCTGGTTTAATTTTTTTTTTTAAATAGTTTTACTTGTTTATTAAGCTCACGCATACAAAAACAAGTCCATTGTTGAGGCACATGTTTGAAAGCACCAAAGCCTAAAGGAATGCAATAAAAGCTTTATTTTTATGTGAGTACTAGAGAATCCGAATTGAGTCTAATGATGTGAAAAAATTCTATTGTCTTTTTGATTAGCCAAAGTTACAAAATATACATCATCAAAACTAGCACTAAATTGTTATAATAAAGTAGATAACAATCAAGTATCAAAGATAGAAACGATAGGATAACATTGTCTACTTTTAGGTGTTATTTTTATGGTTACGATTTATGGTTAAAAGTCTTATTAATTAATGTTGCTTCAGCAAATTTATCTTACTTTTATCCTAAGCATAAACTGATATTTGTTTTAAGTTTGTCTACAAGTTTATTTATTGTTGTAAGTTTGTCATCGAATTTTAGATTTATTTGTAAAAGTAAGCATTACTTGGGTTGTAATTTGCGTCTAACCAACTTTGTTTGTTCACTTAAAAATTTATAATAGTAATTAAAATTCTAGCAACCCAAAGATAAATTTATCATGACCTTCTTTCTTTATAAATTAAATAAGACAAAGCTTAAAATTTATTTTAATTATTTATATAAACATTTTTAATTAAAAATGTATTGCCTGCTTCTAGGCAAATAACCCAAATTAGTAAAAATACCACACAATCTTACAATTAATTAATATAATTGATAATCCCTTAAATTTTAATCAATTTAACTGATATCATAATAATCTTATAATGTAACCATCTGTTAAGTTACAAAACAAATACAAAAAAACATGTATTCATAATAAAAACAACTGCAATCATGGTTTTAGGAAAGTAAACTGTATACAAAGTTGTTGTATAAATGTTGCCCATCAATACATACATACATACATACATACATACATACATACATACATACATACATACATACATACATTTAAAAAACTTTAATCAAAACATTGGTTTACTGCTATAGACCGGAAGTTAGATTTAACGGAATTGGAAATGTGAAAAAAAGAACAAATTGTACAAAAAACAAATAAATTGTAATGATTGTAGATTCAACCAAATTCAATTTAAATTTATAACCTTTTCTCAATGCCCATTCAAATTGCCATACAAAAAGCACAATTTAACAGTAATAGCCAATACAGGATTTAAATAAATAAAGCATTTTGTTTTAGTTTTTAATTATAAAATTTTTTAAAAATAAAAGCGAAAAAAAAATCGAAATTACAGACAGTTTTTCAAAAGAAAAATTATTCTTTAATTAAGAGAGTTTTTTTTATGGAAAATTCTTCTTTTACCATGAGAGAGTTTTTCTATAGAAAATTTTGTTTTTAACTAAGAGTTTTTTTCTTAGGAAAACTCTTTTCCATTAAGAGTGTTTTGCTATAGTAAATTTCGACTTTAATTAAGAGAGAGTTTTTCTAAAGAAAAAATCGGCTCTAATTAAAAGAGTTTTTCTAGAGAATAATTCCCCCCTTCTTTTCTAGAGTTTTTTCATAAAAAATTGTTCTTTTATCACGAAAGGTTTTTAACAGAAAAATTCTTTTTTTAGCACGAGAGGTTATTAATTGAAAATTTCTTCTTTAATTAAGAGAGTTTTTCTTTAGAAAAATTATTCTCTAGTTAAGAGAGTTTTTCTATAGAAAAATACTTCTTAAATTAAGAGAGTTTTCCTATAAAAAAAATCGTATTTAGTTAAGAGAATTATTCTTTAAAAAAAATTCTTCTCTTATTAAGAGAGTTTTTCCATAGAAATATTCTTCTGTAATTAAGAGAGTTTAAAAAAGAAAGAAAAATTATTCTTTAATTAAGAGAGTTTTCTTATAGAAAATTATTCTTTAGTTTAAAAAATTTTAATAGAAAAATTCTATATTAATTAAGAGAGTTTTTATAGAAAAATTCTTCTTAAATTAATTCTTATTTTATCAAGAGATTATTTCTATAGAAAAATTCTTTCTTCATCACGAGAGGTTTTTAATAGAAAAATACTTCTTAAATTGAGAGAGTTTTTCTATAGAAAAATACTTCTTAAATTAAGAGAGTTATTCTATATAAAAATGCTTCTTTTATTAAGAAAGTTTTTCTATAGAAAAATTCTTCTTTAGTTAAGAGAGTTTTCTGTAGAAAAACTTATCTTTAATGAAGAGAGTTATTCTATAGAAAAATTCTTCTTTAAATAAGAAAGTTTTTCTATAGAAAAATTCTTCTTTAGTTAAGAGAGATTTTGTATAGAAAATGTTTCTTTAATTAATAGAGTTTTTCGATAGACTGAAAAACTCTCTTAGTTAAAGAAAAATTTTGCTATATATTAACTCTCTTAATTAAAGACAAAATTTTTCTTTAACTAAGAGAGTTTTTCAGTAGAAAAAATTGTTTTTAATTAAGAAAGTATATAAAATTCTTCTTAAATTCAAAGAGATTTTTCAATAGAAAAATCCTTCTTGAATTAAGATTGTTTTTTCAATAGCAAAATTCGTCGTTAAATAAGAGTTTTTCTGTAGAAAAATTCTTAAATAATTAAAAGAGTTTTCCTATAGAAAAATTCGTCTTTAATTAAGAGTTTTTCTATAGAAAAATTCTTCTTTAATTAAGAGAGTTTTTTATAGAAAAAGTCTTCTTTAATTAGGAGAGTGTTTCTTCAACAAAATTCTCCTTTAATTAAGAGTGTTTTTCTATAGAAAAAATCTTCTTTTAGTAAGAGAGTTTTTCTATAGAAAAATTCTTTTTTAATTCAGAGAGGAAAAATTCTTTAAATCAGAGAGGTTTTCTATAGAAAAATTATTCTTTAATTCAGAGAGATTTTCTATAAAATAATTCATATTTTATAAAGAAAGTTTTTCTATAGCAAAATACTTCTTGAATAGAAAAACTCTTCTTTAATTAAGAGAGTTAAAAAAAAATCCGTTTTAATATAGCGTTTTTATAGAAATATTCTCCATTAATTAAGAGAGTTTTTCTATAAAGTAATTCTTCTTTAATTAAGAGAAAATTATCTATAGAAAATTTTTTTGTATTTTTAAAAATTTTTAGATTTTGTGTGAAGTTTTTCTATAGAAGAACTGTTGTATGTATTATTTTTTTTTGTAGTTGTGCAAAACCATGCATATGATCCTTCCGATTTCTTTTTAATGTTTGTTGTGAATGGACATGTGGTTTTAATTTACAATGGAATTACGGCTACAAAAAAAATCAACATTTTGTTGGCAAACATTAACATGTTTTCACAGTTTATATACCAACACATTGAAGCACATATACATTTACAAATGCATACCTTTAGGAGTTTGTTCGCAAAGTACAAACCCTTGATTTTTTTTTTTTTTTTTTTTGTAAAACTACAATTTTTCATTTTTCCGCCTTAACATAAACAATGGAAAATGTTTGTTTTTTGTATTGTGTTTCAAAGAGTTTTGCGCTACTGCCTGCCGCCATTCGGCAGGCGGTTGTTTGCTGAAAAATTCAATTGTATAAATCAGAGAAAATAAGACACGTACAATTAAGCCAACATGAAAACGAGAAATAATGTAGTGATTGTTTATATTAAATTCTTATTTTTGTTTACCACTACAAATAAATACTTTGATGTTTATTTTATAATAATTCTAAAGTGAAGCGTCAGGCTTTTGAAGGTAAAACACTTCATTTCATCATTTTATTATACAAATTTTAATTTGTTTACCAAATATGCAAATTTTTAATAATAAATTGAAAAAATTCTTTCTCTTATTTCAACCTTTTTCTACCTATGTCTCTATCTCTTACTTGTTTTTGAAAGACGTCATAAATATAAAAAAGTTCAAATACTGAGAATGTAACTTATTTCCATTATTGTAGCCAGTTAAACACCATGAATGACACTTGACAATCACACATACTTTCATCTAGCTCCTACTTCCATTTACAGCATCCCTAACTGCAATATTTTTATAGAAAAGTATAGAAAATTATCAGCAAACAAGGAGGGAGGGTGTTATTTACTAAGATTCTGGGATGCACATCATCCCATTGTGAAATCTGTAGTCCCGTCTCTGTTTCTTTTTCTTGATACAGTTTTAAAACACAGTGCGGGAGTGGTGTGACCCAAAATGTATTTTCTTTCGTGGTTTTATTCAAGGCAATTGACACTTTAGTAGTTTCGTTCTCTTGTGTTTAATCAAAGCTTTCCTTTTTCATATTCTGTTTAAATTTATTCTTTATAAATTATTTAAATGAAAGACAATGTAATTGTATCTATAAGGAAAGCCAAGGTAGAGATGGCAACAATAAACTCTGGCTAAAATAATATCTTCACTGTGTTTTTTTTTTTTTTTAGAACACAGTGGAACGAAATCTTAAAATAATGAATTTGAAAGACAGACTTTTCTTATGTGTGATTAAAGGCTTTTTGGGCAAAAATATATTTTCTTTTATTTTAACTCTTTCAGCCACAGTCTTACATATATTATTTTAATAGCATTTTTGGTTTGATTAGGGTTTATTTATTACAAAAAAAAAAAAAAAAAATTTGCCTTTTAGGCTTTTGTGGAATAGGGTGGTTAGTTTAGTAACCACTGTGACGGTTGGCAAAAAAAAAAAAATTCAAGTAAAGTGTAGTATACGCAGCCACATCTGATAACAAAAAATTAATTCTGATGGAAATCGGAGAAACATGTCTTATTTGTGCGTATGCAAAGAGGAACTTTGCAGGTTCTGCATTGCCATATAGTATGCACCGGATTCTTTTTGGTGCTGCATTTTGCACATCTTCGCGATGTAGATCGCTGTGGCTGATGCATACTGCTTTCCAAACGCAATTCTCTTGGTACTGAATGTTTGTGTTTCTTTATTTGTACTGGTAGTGGCGAAGGGGGTTCCGAAATTGAGCGCTTAGTGCCTGATTTGGGTTTTTTCGCCTGAACTGGTGCTAGGATGCCATGGTAAACACTTCTTCGAAACTCTTTGGCATTGAGCTGATCAAGTTCTGGGTGGTATGTTTTCTGGAGCTCTTTATATGTAATATAAGAGTTTATAACGGAGCAGTCCAGAAAATGAAAAAAAATTCGATGCCACCATTTGCGGGATTTTCGATCAATGGCATAAGTGCTTTTCAGCTGATCAAATTTATCAACATAGTTCATACATCTGTTGTATTGTATGACAGGTTCAGGACAATTTATTTTACTTTGCTCTCCATTGCGTTCTCTGCGAGTAACAACACCTACCTGAGTTGGATCTATGTTGTTGGTTAGAATAAAAACTGATCTTTTATCCTTCCATTTTATAAAAGCCACATTCTCATCACTGACCCTGTAGTCATGTTCTCCTCGTTTTAGATGTTTGTCCTCTTTCAGCTGTGGTAGAAATTTGCGATTTGAGTTGACAGTGCCACAGGCCAATATTTTGTTATTATACAAGTCTACCTGCAAAGGATAGCTATTGAAATAGTTATCAAAAAATACTTTATGATATTTTGACTTCAAATTCTTGCAAAATTTTCGAACAACTTTTCCTCCTAGGTCAGTTTGTATCTTTTCACCATCCTTTCCACTATATATTTCGAAATCTAAACAATATCCGGACCCAGCACACATCATCCAAACTTTATATCCTCGTTTGATTGGTTTCTTTGGCATATATTGTTTGAGGGAATTTCTACCCTTAAACTTTATCATGCTCTCATCTATAGCAACTTTTTCTGAGGCGTGATAATTTTTATTAAAATTTATTTTTAGAACATCTAGCACAGGTCTAACCTTATAAAGTTTGTCGTAACTATCATCTGGGTTTTTTGGGCATTAGGATATTGTCATTCAAATGGAAGTTATTCAGAAGCCATCCAAAGCGGTTGAGTGGCATAAAGGAAGATATGTATGCGTCCTTCATGTCAGGGGCAGAAGACCAGTAATCTTTATAACTGGGCGATTTTTTTATACCCATCACTAAATTTAAAGCAAGAAATACTTCAATTTCTTCAGGTGTGGTGGGTGTAAAAGGTGCTCCTTTCTGCGTGGCATATAGATTTGTTTGAAAGCAGATTGTTTCAACTAAGTTTGCTGTCCAAAATAAACCGAATAATTTTGTTGGTGTTATATTCTCTACCTCTACTATATCATCTGCAATACCTGCGCCTCCTGTAAATTCACACGGCTCTTTCATTTTAAAATTTTTTTTCCACTTTGGTTGCACAACTGCGGAGCTCGTAGTAGGTAACTGACTAGCAGAAGTAGTACACAAATTTGATAAAAGTATTTCATCATCTGACTCAAAATAATCATCAAGTTCTGGCTGCAGTCCTGACGGTATATCACCAAGTACCATCAGATCGGCTTTTTGGTCATCATCTCTTTCTTCGTCTGATTCGAAACTACACACACTTTCGCCATCAGAAGGTATATCTTCAAACAAAATATCTACGATATCTTGTTCATTGAGTATGTGCGGCATTCTAATTACATATATGTATATAACACAAAATTATGTGGGAAAACAAATTATTTACTATAGAATGTACTATAGTCACAGTGGTTAATAATCTAACCACCATATTACTTACGTTTGTTTTTGTATATTATGCTCTGTTTACATATATATGTTATCACGAAACAAAAAACAAGTAATAAATAACAAATTAACACTGATTTCGTTTAATAATAAACACTCTATGCTTCTTTATTTCAATGACAACGGACCTGTTAAAAAAGCAAGGGGATGCCCCGAATTTAAATAAAGATATAAATACAACCAGTCAACCCTAGGGACAAAGTCTCGCAACAAATGATCAGCGATGTATTTAAAAATGTAATTCTTTAATAATTTGTCAATAGATGACGCGAAAGCATGTTTTAAACAAGCAACAATTAGTGGTTAGATAACTAACCACCTAACCTGAAAGAGTTAAAATAAATGGAATGTAGTGAAATAAAATGAAAAAAGTTTTTAATATGGAACGTATTTCCCGAAAAAGTGTTCCAGGTAAAGAAATTTTTGACCTTGAAAATTTTTTAATTTTGAATTCTCTCTTCTTTTTAAGAGAATATTAAAAACATGTCACCGATAGAACACCCTTTAATTTGTAGTAACTGCTATAGCAGCCGAAGCAACAGATATACTGTACAAATTTCAGGAGTCTACCTATTACGCTTCAAAAAAGGCTATCTACGTCCAAATCATGTCACTGTCACTGTCGGAACATCCTTTAATTTTTAGTAATTGTCATAGCGGCCGTGGCAATTACTCAAGAGTCGACCTATTATCGTTCACTTAGGCCATATACATACATGCAAATCGTGTCACTATTGGAACGCTCTTTAATTTTTAGGATTAATATTGTATACTTGTGTATAAAGCGAACATAGTTTTAATTACTGTCTGAAAATTTTAGGTAGTTACCTCCTACAGTACAAGAAATAAAGACATAAACGCAAGTAACACGTCACTTTGGGAACACCCTATAATTTTTGCTATTTGTTGCTATAGCGGCCACAGTTATACACATGAGCAAATTTCACGAGCCTTACTCTTATGGTTCAAAACTTAGGCCATATACATGCAAATAACGTCACTATAGGAACACCCTTTAATTTTTAGATTTATTTTTTTATATTTGTTTATATATCGAACTAACTTTTCATTACTATTTGTAAATTTTAAGTGTATGCCTCCTACAGTTCAAGAAATAAACATATATACGTGAATAACACCTCTCTATCGGAACACCCTATAAGTTTTAGTATTTGTTGCTATAGCGGCAACAGCTATACATCATCTGTGAAAAAAAAATAGTCTACCTATTACGGTTCCAGAGATAAAAAGCGGTGACAGACGGGCGGACGGACAGACATTGCAGCGAAAACAATAGGGTTACGCTTTTACCCTTTGGGTGCGCGGAACTCTAATAAACCACGTGGCACAGTAGGGGATTTGGCAAAAAGAAATGGAATGTATAGCTTCTAAATGGCTAGCCCAATTAAATCGCAATTTTCTATAGCTAAAGTAGAGGTGTAGTTGAGCTCATGTCGAGGAAAAGGTAAGTATATATGTATGTATCAATATAAAGGAAACTTTTTTTTTCAAAACTGAACAAACAAATTTCAAAAGTGATAAAATTTTTAAAAGACTCTTTGCCAAACAAGGAGAATAATACTTAAGATTTTGTAGAATTTAAATTAATTTTTGCTGCTTTAATGCTTAATGCTTAATGACATGTAAGTGAATTGAATGGATTTTTTTTAAAACGAAAGGAGGTTTAGTTCCCCTACAACCATTAAAAAAAACAGTTCAATTTTAATAGTAAATAATCCACCTGTAAATCAAGGTTTTTTGTAGAATTGAAGTAGAACTATATTGCAATTTTTTAAATCAGATAAAAAAAAAAAGAAATTTGCTTCTTTCGAACAATGTGGCACTGTTCCCCAAAGGATAATAAGGACAAACTGAAAATTTAAGCTCGACTTCTAACAATAGATTAAATTCCATTTTTTATCAAATCCCCTACTGTACATGATTTTTAATTTTCAAAACTGAAAAGCTTCTATTGAAGACTGGTAATTCAGAGTATACCCTCGTATACACTATAGGTGCGCTTCAAGACTTATAATTCTGAAACTATGTTCGTATACACTATAGGTGCGCCTTGGAGAAGCACTAGAAAATTGTTGTGTTGTTTCACACAAAACCACCCATAAAATGTCCTTTCTTTTTTTATTCCTTTTCATTTAATAGAATAATGTTTAAGAATATAATATTTATTACGAACTTATTTTTAAGACCTTTATAATCTACAATGTCATATTAAAATACAAAATTTATATTCTTGTTTATGATTTACGAGCTTTAATGGAGAAAAAAGAATTAAAAAAGTGTTAAGAGGAGAAGAAAGATGTCAGCATTCAAACCGAAACAAAATAAAATAAAAAAGGGGAGAAAAAGCTTTTCATCATGAGAATAATACTGGTAATAAAATTAAGGACAGCGTAAAGTTTTGTTTTAAAAACACTTAAAGAATATTTAAAAAAAAAAAAGGTAAACAAGTCATTATTAAATATATTATAATTGTTATTAATTTTGCAATTAAAAAACATGAGAAAATTAAATTTTTATTATTTTTCAAAACGCGAAGGAGGTTATCAATTCGTCTGAATGTTGCTTTTTTATGTTTGTGCCCGCAGGACTCAGTAATTTCTGAACCGATTTTAAAAATTTCTTTATTAGAAAGGAAATGCTTACAAATTGGTCCCATTTTAAAAAGAAGTTCAGAATTTTGCAAATTAAAGGGTGTCCATATGCAACATACGTGTTTTTTACGTGTATTATGAACCGTAAAGGGCACCCTTTTAAAATTAAAAAAAAAAAACTGCATATCACTATAGCTGTCAATAACAGAAATTAATAAAAAAATAAACTTAAAAATTAAAGGGTGTCCCCATATGTGATGACAATTTAAATATATGAACCATTTGAATCATTGCAGACAATCACTTAAAAATTCGACAGAATATCCAATATTTATAATCAAAAAAATAAATATTTATAATTAAAAGTTAAAGGGTGTCCCAATAGTTGATGTAATTTGATGTATATTGCAAAACTTTTGAACCGTAACAGAGAGACGGTTGAAATTTACAAAGAACCTGTATATCTAAGTCCGTTATAACATCAAGTATATAATTTAAATTTGGAAACTAAAGGGTGTCCCCATAACTGATGTAATTTTACCTATCTAGCCCTATCTTTTGAACCGTTATAGACAAACACTTGAAAATTAGACAGAATCTCCACTACTATGTCCCGTATAATAACATTTATAAATATTTAAAATTATAAAGCTCAATAGTTGATGTAAATTGATGCATATGGCCAAACTTCTGAACCGTTTTAGACAGACATTTGAAATTTACAAAGAATCTGTCCTTTAAAATAAAAGTGTGTCCCCTAGGTGATATTGTTTAACCTATATGGCCATATCTTTGGAACTGTTACTTTTTATTGCAGTGTCAGTAATAATAAGTTTAGAAAAATAAAGGGTGTCCTCATATCTGATGTAATTTGTCGTATATGGCTTTATCTGCTGAACCGTTATGGATAGACATTTGAATGTACAGAACGTATAAAACTATGTCCGTTAGAGCAACAAGTATAAAATTATTTGATTTGGGTACTTCTTCTTACAGATTACTTCCTTTTAAATTTTTAGTTTAGAATTGATGCACATATATTTGTTTTGTAGTCGTTTTTTTTTTTGCAAGAATTATTATTAAAAATTATTTGCACGGAAAAAATTTGTTACGCCAATTAAAGGGTTTAATTAGTTGCTGATACAAATTTAAAAAAAGTTTTTAATTTATTTAATTAAACAGTTAATTAAAAAAATAACTTTAATTGAACAAATAATATAATCAATTAAACATTAAACTAAATTTGTATTTTTAATTGACTTAATTAAACATTTAATTCAAAACATGATTAAATTTAAATTATATAATTAATTAATTCAATTAAAAAATCAATTTAATCAATTAAAACATTTATTAAATTTTGATTAGATTGTTTTTTTTTTTAAGTTTTATACAGCTTGGTTTACTCCTAGATCTATATTTTTAAATTAATTCATTATAAACATCATTCAGAAAAACCTAAATGAAATTTTTTTTTTTATAAAGAGAAGTACAACTCAGGCAGAAATGCCTACATTAACTGTGGTACTTTCTTTGGAAAGGGATAGTAGTAGATAAGACAGATGGTTAGTGATAGTAAGTAAAGCAATTACACGTTGTGATTATTTTTAGAACAGTATTGCAGCGCCTCTGTTGTTATTTAGGCGAATTAGTTTGAAGCTAGCATAGCATTTATAATTATTTTACTTCGCCGGCGATTTAGTGCTATGTGGTAATACCGGCGAAGGAGGGCGCTGTGATATGCATTAATATAAAGAAAAATTAATACATATTAGAAAAATTGATGTTGCCACGGCTGAGATTTGAATTCGTGACCATTGCTTAGTAGTCAACGTGCTAACCACTTAAGTTACAGCAGCCTCAAATAATAAAATAAATAATTGAATCAATTAAAAATTTTATAAAATTCGTTAGTGAATATTTTTTTATTAGGTTCATATTAGATTCATTTTGGTCTGTTTATACAGAAAAAATTCTGCACCAATTTAAGATTTTACTTAGTTTTAATTAATATTTAATTAGTCGATTTAATTATTCGGTTAAGAACTTGAATTAAACAAATAATTTAATCAATTAAAAATTTAACTAAATTTGTATTTTTTAAATTTATTTAATTGAAACTCTTAATTAAAAAAAAAAGAAGATTAAATTTTTATTAAATAATTAATTTAATCAATTAAAAATTTTATTAAATTTTTATCTGATTTTTTTTTTTTTTTTTTTTTTTTGATAGAGGTTGGTTTACTCAGAAAGAATTTTTGCACCGACTAGAGATTTTACCTAGACTTACATAAAAATATATAAATTTGACATTAATTCATTATCATTAAGAAAAACCAAAATGAATTTTTAAATTAAAGTTAAATTAATTTTTTAATTGATTCAAATATGTATTTGTTTAAAACAACAAAAAACCCTAATTAAACAAATAATTGAATCAATTAATTATTTAATTAAAGTAAAATCTTAAACCAATTAAAACCTTTAATTGATGAAAATATTATTTTTTGTGTACTTATAAAATATATTTAAGAAAAAACATTTCATATACTTTTTTCTTTAAATATGGTGACAAATATTAGTTTCAAGTTAAAGTAAATGAATTTCAAAAACTAATAAACAAACACATTTACTCAACCACACTTGAAAAACATTTGAGAAATACTGTGGAGACCAAAATTATTATTAATTTAAGAAAAAATTTCCCAATTTGTGGTGAGAAAGCATCTATTCTTAAAATATTGAAAAATAACTGTGAAACGATTTTAATAAGACTTCGAATCAATCTCAATTTGAGATCAAACTTGCTGGGTAAGTACACTATACTAATATTTGAATTTTTATGTAAAAAGTTGAAAATGTTCCGTTAAATAAATTTTAAGAGAGGAATAATAACACAGTATTAATTCAAAATGAAATAATCTTTTTTTTTTACATAAATGTTGTTTATAACACCTTCAACTACAAAAAGTTTCTACGAATTTTTTCTCTAGCCTTGAAAAGCAGCACATGACAAAATGAAATTAAGGTCATTCAAGAGTTTTTCTATGCAGCCAAAGAATTGAATATTTTAAAACACAATAAAAAAAATTAAAATAGAATTTAATAAAATGTTAATTTTTAAAGGTTACAATTTTGAATTGAAATAATGTGCGGAGATTACTTAATTAAAAGATAATCTTATGCCATTTGGCATTTGTTCCGCCACGCCTGACTCGGTTCGGCACTTAAGTTTGTATTTCGACAATGGTTCGCACACTTTTGACTTCTAATTTGTGTAAAGGTTTGTTTGGTTTCTTATAAAATTATACCACTTGATAGTTAGATTTAGATCCTGCTGCATCCTAAGCGATATGGTTCCATCATCCCATCCTACCACAGAAATAATGAGGTCGTCAGCGTAACTATATGTTCGGAAACCGATTGCATTAAGTTGTGGTCCTTAATTACTTCGTCGACAACCAAGGACCACAGAAGAGGCGATGAACGCCACCTTGTGGACATTCTTTGGTTGCTGTTATGGTTCTCGACGTACCATACAAGTTCTACTTAACAACCCTAGATCTAATCATATGAACATTATGTATCGTACATGAGAATTTTTGACAGATAACAATTGACGAGCTATTTTAGCTTTGGCTGTTAATACTCATATTCGTTTAAACTGTTATTATGGCTTTTTGTAGCCATTAAAAAATATGTATATGTATTTTATAAACTCCTAAATGTTTGCAATAAATAACTTTATAATTTACTGCCTTTCGCAACTACAAATAGCAATTGTATTGAACACAAACTGTCGGCAACTTTTTTGCGTTCGTGTTGGTTTTTATTAAAACTGTTTGTCAATGTTTTTGTTGGCTGTTCGTTATGCCATTAAACCAAATTATTATTTAATAAATCTACTAATTAATTTATGATCACGCTATTTAAATAAATGACATGTCATTAAATGAAGGCACACATACACGCACACACACACACAAATAATTTTTTTTATATGCAGCTACAGTTTTTATCGTTAAAATTATCATAAAATTTACATTTTTTGGTTTTTAATTTAAGAAAGGTTTTGGGACAAAATTTAATTTACTATTATATTTTTTTAAGTCATTAAGTCAGAAATTTAATTAAAGTATGGCAGATTTAATTGATAATGGAGGCTTTTTAAAATTAGATAGTATTAGAAATATTATACAATATGGTTTTCGATTTTTTTTTTCTTTAAAAACCGGTTCCAATAACCGGTTTTATTTTTGAAAAATCGGTTCCAATAACCGGTTTTATTCTTGAAAAACCGGTTCGAATAACCGGTTTTTATAACAAAAAAAAAAAGCTTTGCAAATTTTTTGCTAAAAAAATACAAATTAAATCATTATATTAAATTTTAGTCGTTGATTATTCTTGAAAATATAAAAGTCCTTTTGCAAAATGAATGACAACGAGCTGTTGATATTTTATTCAAATTATGTCATGATTTTGTTCAACGTGAATGAGCAGTTTATTAGTTGCTTAAATAAATGCTCGTATTAAATTGCAAAATGAAAAGGCCTGTTTTTAGAATAGTCCAAAAACCAGATTGATAACTCGACTCTGACAGAAAAACCATCATAACGTCAATACTATAACAAGTTTTTTGGTTTTTGATCCCGTGACACCTAACATCCTTTAGAGAATAACTTCTACAAAAATTCATTTTGTCATCAATGACAATAATCACAATTCTGTCATCAATGCAATGACACACAGACATCATCAAATAAATGATTAATAGGGATTAATTTATTGACAAATTGCCATCACTACAATAAGTATCGGGTGTTTTTTTTAGCTGCATGAGAACTTAAAATGATATAATTAATACAAGACAGAAATATTGTTGGAATAATTTTTTGTTTATTATAATCTATCTGGTAGATAATTTCATGTCATTTAATATTTAAATATGATTTGCGGCATAAGCATGCCGCGCATGGTCCTCTCGATCAGTTAAATTTTTACCATTTATCCAATAAATGGTGGGTTAAATACTGGCTTTTAATACTTCAAGAGTTTCTAGTTTATCGGCATAAACCAGTGACTTATCAAAGCCCCATGAAAAGGTAATCCACAGGCATTAGATCGCACGAACGAGAGGACTACTTCTGAAAATAAAGTTGTCACCACCAAATTGATTTTGCAATAAATCGATTTTTGAGCGGGCTGTATGGTAAGGTGTGCATCTTGTTGGAACCAAATCCCATAGATGTTTAGCTGATTAATTTTTGAACTAAAAAATTCAGTCAGCAAGGCTTGCTATCATTCGCCATTCACTGTAACGGCAGCTCTATCTCATTTCGAAAGAAATAAAGACCAGTGATGCCGACAGAGCATAAATTGCATCAAATCGTCAATTTTAATGGATGTTTTAATGAATGGTGCTTCGTTAACGGCTTGAAGATTGTCTTCGCTTCAAATATGGCAATTTATTGAGGTAACCATTTAATAAGAAATGAGCTTCATCACTAAACACAATTCTATAAATAAAAATCCTCATCGTCGGGCAATTTCAAATGAGCCAAATTAGCAAAAATGAGGTGATGGTCGTTTGGTTTCAAATCTCTCACGAGCTATATTTAAAAGACACGTAAGCTAAGATCCGTCCATAAAATGTCTACCTAGTCGAAGAACAAATATCAAGAAGTTGAGCACGACGATACAGCAGCAATATTCTCTTCGGTACACACACTTCATTGTGGTTTTGAATTGAGAAGAGTAAAATTAGTGCGACAGCTGCACGAATTGCTTGTTTACTTAGCTGATTATGTGGACTTTTTCAAATAAATCTACTTGTGATGTTCTGTCAACACAGTTTGACATTCTCAGCTGTCAAATCATAGTTTCCGATATCGAGAGTTTCTTGCAGTTAAAAATCACCGGATATTTAGTTTTAAATCAAATTATTTGATTTATTTTTTAAAGGGAATTACTTTCAGACATTATTCGATTTTGCTTTAAGACTCTTACGTATTTATTTTATATAAAGGTACTCCTGCCTAGGTAAAATTCTAAAATTTATATTAAATTCTAAAATTTATTATAAAGCTCTGTAAAAGGTGTTTAAAATATTTTAATGACAATGTAATTGCACAAAGTAAAAATACAAAGCAAATATAAATTTTATTCAATTGACTATTTGGCATTGTTTTAAAACAGCGCCATCTGCAACCGTGTTTAAAATATAACGCGTTCAGAAATAAAAGATGCCTTAAAGTATGCAGTACCTTTAAATAGGTTAAAAAAAATCGGCGTACTTTCACTGCTTTTTCTCCCACTTTCACTGCTTATTCTCCACTTTCTCTAGGAAATAAGATCTTTTTGTGAAAAAGTATCCTATATTGGAATAAAGATACTAAGGTACCTCCAGACAAACTTTTTTTAAACTCCATTCAGTAGTTTTTACGTAATGCGAACACAAAAAAGACAGACAGACAGATTGGAAATGAGTTACTATTTTATTATATGTATAGATTATTTTCAAAGAATTATAAACGCATCGACGTCGTCTTAAAATTAAAAATCGTTTTAAAAGCCTTCTCTATTTTCTATTTAATGCGCATATATTCATTGACAAATGATTTTGTAGCGACATATTGACTTACCCTCGTATATATGCATATGCATAAGTATTTAGATTAAAATAAGTTATCGTTCCAGCACAAGAAATTTGCAAAATTACAAAAATGTAATTATAAAAAGAAAACATTTCAAAAACTATGCAGTATTTTTCTAAGCCATTTAACTCCTTTCATTAGGCAACACATTTACTATATTTATAATAAAAATTATTTTAAACATAGGATAACAGTAAAGATTTTGAATACAATATTTATGTAAATCTTTAGAATTACTCATTGCAGATTAATTAAATGAAATTGTCTTGCCACAACAAAAACAAATCAATTCATTATGCTCTTAAAATATAAAGCATACTTTAGGGATTGTTTTATCTCTTGTGTTTTGTTTTATATATTATTGAGTTTCAATATTTCTTTATATATTTCTTTAATTTGGATAGATTTTACATTTAAAATTTTTTGTTTTTGAAAAAATGTTTTCTAAATTGTATGTTTAATATTAAATAAAAATTAAAAATAGCAGAGACGTTAACATGTTTACTTAAGTTAGTTTGGAAGAAAACCCAATATAAAGACCGTACTGACGACCATAGTGACATAACACAATGCAACACAGAAAAAAATAATCATATACGGACACCACTACGTGATAAAAGACCAAAAAAAAGACCCCTGTCTCCCAGTTTTGCCCAAAGTCCTCCAGGTTTTTTTTATGGGCCCTCAAAGACGTGGGGCCTCGATGTCATTTTTGCAAAAAAATGATCATTTACTCAAGCTCATATTTTGCAAACCGTTTGGAATTTTGATATACTCTCTGAGACAAAGTTGTAGCTCTTGTCATAAAGAATAAAAATTGTAAATAAAATCAAAAAAACTTCATCTTCAAGGTCAAAATCGCAAAAAACTTTAAAAAATTCAATTTTTTTACCTTTTTTCCCCTGTTCAGGTCCATAGGTAGCAAACCGTTCAAAATTCAAGGAAACAATCAACTACCAAAATGAACCTAAGATCTCAATAAACAACTTTCTAGAACATATGAACTTCCTAGGAATGATTCTTAACACCGTTTAGGTAGCGCTTAGGTAGCTAAAAAATTTTCGGGAAATTTTTCACTTTTGCGGTGTTAAGAATCATTCCTAGGAAGTTCATATGTTCTAGAAAGTTATTTATTGATTTAAAATAATGAGTAATTCATTTTCTCTCTATCTTTTACTGAACTTTACAATAATTTCTAGAATTTTATCCAGGGATGGGTACCTTTATATCAAGTAAATACGTAAACAATTAAGTGCACCAATCTGTCAGGTATAGTTTCGAAAGATTTGCTAACGGTATCGTGCAACATTGCTCTATAAATGGTGCATATATGGTAAAGATAATGGGACTGGGAGCTGCTCTATTTTTTCCGTTTTTTTTTATTGTTGTTTTTGGCATGTTATTATTGTTTTTGCTTTGATGTACTGGAAACCAAAAATTCAAATGACAACAATTTGATTACGAAAAAATCGTAATTTCCCTAAAAATCGATCAAAATGTCACATTTCCACCCAAATTTCTCAAAAAAAAAAAAATTAGTTTCGATCAAAAAATTTAAATTTTATTAAAAACTGAAAATGCTCCTGAAAACTTTTTTAATTCACGAGTTTGGTGAAATTGTACTTTTTTGGAAAAAAAATTCCTATCTAAGTGAGTTCTGTTTGTTAGTGCATCTTTAGGAATTTTCGTTTTTTTTTAATTACGAATTATGGCAAAACTTGAATTCTTTAGTGAAAATATGATTGTTTCGATTTGTAAGTAGTTTTTGGTCAAATTTCGTTTTTGGGTACTCGTCACGTCGTGGGCGTCCTTGCAATATTTTGCTAGATTTTGCCTTGACACTATTCCACACCAATTGTAAGACTCTTACTTTTACAGTGCTTCAGTTGTGGTTTATGTATTTACTTTATATAAAGGTACCCATCCCTGGAAAAAATTCTAATATTTAAAAAAAATCTAAAAATTACTGTAAAGCTCTGTAAAAGGTGTTTAAAATATTATAATAACATTTTAATACAAATACAAATTTTTTTTCAATTGGCGCCATCTGTTGCAAAATATCCCAGTTTTAAACCGGAAATTGCGTTTTTACTGCGTTTTCTCCACTTGCTCTTGGAAATGAGATATTTTTGCGGAAAAAAGTATCCTGTATTGGAATCAGGATGCTAAGGTACCTCCTATCAAAATTTTGTTAAAATCCATCCAGTAGATTTTAAATGATGCGAACGCAAAAGAAAAGTACACAGACAGGCGGAAATGAGTTAGTATTTTATGATATGTATAGATAAAATTGATTCCTTTGTGACCTTCTGATTGGGCAGTAATTTCAAGATTTTTTTATAGAAATTGCGATTTGTGATCAAAATTCAATCTTTTGGTGGTATTTTTAGTGATATTTTGACGAAAAGTGATTTTTTTGAGAACTTTGGATTTGAGTAAAATTTTTTATATTTTTGTAGAAATTACGATTTGTGGTGATAATAAAATTTAAATTTTCTGGTGATTAAATTTTTATCTTTTTTTTGTGAATTTTTAAATTGTTAGTATTTTTTATTTTAGGTTCCTGGTTAAAGTTTAAATTTTTTGTATAAAATTTATTTAAATGTTACTACAAATAGCAACATTTAAATAAATTGGTGATATTTTAGTGAAATTGTAAGTTTTTGGTGAAGTTTGTAAAATTAAATTTTTCAGTATTTTTTTTAATTTTTCTAAATTTTGGTGTTGAAAACACTAATCAATCAATTTTTTGCTGGAAAATAAATATTAAAGCTATTTCACATGATGGATAGACTCGTGATAAAGAGTATAAATAAATTAGGCAAGTGCGAGTTAGACTCACACACTTAGGGTTCCGTACTATGTTTAGTACAACTTTAAAAATTCAAGTTGTTAATTTTTTCATGTCTTATGAGTCACCCTTTAATTTTAAATCATCACCCTTTAATTTTAAAGCATCACTGTTGGAACACTCTTTAAATTTTAGCAACTTTTATTATAGCGGCATGGTAATACACTATCTATAGAAATATACATCAGCCTGCCTATTGCGGTTCAAAAAATAAGGTAATATACGTGAAAAACATGTCACTGATGGAACACCCTTTAGATATTAGTAATTATTACAGCGGCCGAAGTATAACATCTACTGTAAACATTTAAAGAGTCTATCTATTACGGTTCAAAAAATAAAGCTGTTTACGCACAAATCATTTCACTGTCGGAACACCCTTTAATTTTGTTATTTGCTATGGCGGCCATGGCAATTCTCTTTCTATGAATATATCAAGAGTCTACCTATTACTATTAAAAAAATAAGTTACTATACGTGAAAAACATGTCACTGTTAGAATACCCTTTAATTTTTAGTAATTGTCATAGCGGCCATGGCATCACATCTTCTATACAAACTGGAAGAGTCTACTTATCACGGTTCAAAAAATATGTTGTTATACATGCAAAACACGCCACTGTCGACAAAACCCTTTAAATTTTTATTGTTTTTTTAGGGGTCATAGTAATACACCTTTGTGAAAATTTCAAGAGTTTATCTATTATGGTTAAAAAATTAGTCAATGTACATGTAAATTACATCACTGCCGGCAAACCCTTTAATTTTTACTATTTGTTATAGTGGCCATAGTAATACTCATCCTGTAAAAACTTCAAGAGTCTACCTATTATCGTTCAAAACCTACGCCACACACTGTGGCCGTGTAGTGTATTTAATGGTCTTAAATCAAGGAGGTTGCGGAGCTTCATGAAATTTTGCACACTTTTATTTTAAATTTTTTAAGAATTTCAATTTCATTTTTTACAAAAATACGCCCACTTTAACGCCCACCTCCCATACAACTTAAATAGAAAATGGAGCATAACTTCCATGATTTTAAATATATTAACTCAATTTTCATAAAATGTTAATATTATAATTGTAGAATGACCTCCTGAAAATATGAACTTAATCCGCCCACTTTTACGCTCACCTCCCATACAAACGATATTTCAAAAATGCAATATCTTTATATGCAATATGTTTATTTTTCGCAAAAATGCATATAACATCCGTCCACTGTAACACCCACCCCTCATACAACTCCAATATAAAAATTTTCCATACAAATCAATGTACAATTTTGCCGTGTCTATACAATATATTTGGAATTTCTCAGCGTCTATTGCCTGACTGCAACTAATTGTGGATAATATAATTTTGAACCGAAGATTTCGTTCTGGCATTGCTCTCCCCAAAGCTTTTCGTTGGACGTCCACGTTTACCATCCACTGTATCATCCACTACTTCATCAGTCAACGTATAATAATGTGTTAGCCATTCTTCATTGTCATTAAAAAATCTTTATGAAGTACGCTGACTCTTGTTCCACTACTTTAAAAATTGAGGCATAAATGTTTGTTTCAAAAACCGTCTGAACTTTTCTTGAGTTTTCTCAGACACTATTTTATAATTCCGAAAACTACACGAGTTATAAGATCAATATCTTTTTTACATTGAAAAACAATTTCCGAAAGCGTGCTGAGAGATATTTTTAGCTTTTCCATTGTATATTATATAAATTTGCTTTAATTGCTTAATAAACACTTACTTATCAATATACCACTCTCAAATATAATATAAAAGAATGTTTATAACGGATAACGGAGTTAATTTTTAAGAGAAAAAATGTGATCAATGTTAAGTTATTGATTAAGTTATATATAAAGCTCTTCATTTAATGTGTAGTAAGTTTACATTTAGATTTTTTGTTGTTTAGTCAACGTAAACAATGTACCGATATTACTTTGATAGCATTTTCGTTGTTGGTGATTTTAATCTCCCATTCATTACGTGGATACGTAATCCGGATGCTTCTTATCTTATCCCGGTAAAAAATAGAAGTTCTTATGATGACTTCTTGAATGAAATGTTTGATTTGAGTCTTTATCAATTGAATCATGTGTATAATGACAGTGGAAATTTGCTTGATCTGATATTCACCAATGATCCCGATGACTGTTCCTTAAATCGCACTGAGCCTGTTTCTTTGCCAGAAGATCGGTACCACCCAACTATCGAATTCAGCATCTCAATACCATCTCAATTTGTCTCGAATCGTTATAATGCTGATAAAATTTATTGCTTTAAGAAAACCAATTACACTAAATTAAATGATCTGTTAAGAACTACTTGTTGGAATGATTTGTTGTCTACTTCCATGAGTATTAAAAGTGCCTCGCGTATTGACACAATAATTACTAAGTTTTATAGGAAAATATATTCTTATTTTGAAGTATGTGTACCTAAAATAAAAATGAAACCGCCAGTTGGTCCACCATGGAATTCTAAGGAACTCTCAAGGTTAAAAAACTTAAAAAATAAAAGTTATAAAAAATTTAAGAAGTCTGGTCTGACAATAGATTACGGAAAATATGCAGTTTGCCGTGCTGAATATAACTCTTTTAATCGTTGGCTATATAACAATTATATCAATGGCATGAAAAATAAATTTACTCGTGATCCGAAATCATTTTATACTTTTGTAAATTCGAAAAGAAAATCTAGCGGCTATCCCTCTGTAATGAAGTTTTGTGGATGTGAATCTAGTGATGAAAGTATTATTTCCAACATGTTTGCTGACTTTTTTGCCAGTACTTACTCCAACGATCAATTTAATGATAAAAATGAATATCCATACATTAGCCATTCTAACAACAACATTTGTCTTCCAACATTAAATTTGACTGAAGTTGTATATAACTTGAAGAAATTGAAGATGTCATTTAACCATGGCCCTGATGGTGTACCAAGCTGTATTTTAAACCGTTGCGCAGAGTTAATAGCTTCTCCGTTAACATTTTTATTCACTATTTCTATTATAAATGGTTATTTTCCTAAGTTTTGGAGAGAATCTTTTATTATACCATTATACAAATCTGGTAATAAGTCTGAAATAACGAACTACAGGGGAATAGCTAAACTAAGTGCCATTCCAAAATTGTTTGAAAAAATTGTTGCTGATTACTTCTGTCATCAATTTTCTTCTATTTTATCATCCAATCAACACGGCTTCAGAAAGGGTTGTTCAACTACTACAAATGTTCTTCAACTAACCTCCTTAATTAACTCTGCTTTTATTGAAAAGAAACAAACTGATGCTGTATATACAGATTTTAGCAAAGCATTTGATAAGGTCAATCACAAGCTTCTTCTGATGAAACTAAACATGCTTGGTGTTACCCGCATTAGCCTTAATTGGTTGCAGTCGTATTTAACATGTCGTAGTCAAACTGTTCGTTTTAATAATCGTTCATCAAAATGTATTGCTGTTTTGTCCGGTGTTCCCCAGGGAAGTCACCTGGGACCTATTCTTTTTTCCATTTTTATTAATGATCTTCCCAGTGTTATAAACTCCTCACATGTATTAATGTATGCTGATGATGTCAAAATCTTTTATAGCTTCAAGAATTATGCAGATCATATAAATTTGCAGAGTGACCTCAACAATCTTGTTTTATGGTGTAGACACAACATGATGGTTTTAAATATTAAAAAATGTAAATGCATGAGATTTTCAAGGAGTGATTTTATCACTGTTAACTACTTCTTAGGAGAACATGAGTTGGAGGTAGTTGATTCATTTTTGGACCTTGGAATTTTGCTGGATCCTAAACTTAATTTTATATCTCATATTACAATGACTGTCAACAAGGCTCGAGGTGTTCTTGCATTTATTAAGCGCTGGTCAAAAGAATTTTCCGACCCTTACATCACTAAACAGTTATTTGTGGCTCTGGTTAGACCTATCCTGGAATATGGGTCTGTAATATGGGATCCTTATTATAACGTACATTGCCAACTTCTTGAATCTGTTCAAAAACAATTTTTGCTGTTTTGCTTACGTGGTTTAAATTGGCGTGACGATGTGAGGTTTCCTTCATATACTAGTAGGCTTGCTTTAATTAAACTTCCTACTCTAAAAAGTCGTCGTATTATGTTAAATGTTTCTTTTATGTTAAGTACTATCAATGGTAATACTTGTTGTGAATTTCTGTTAGCCAATATTAAATTTAATGTTCCATGTCGTAATATGCGTAACTTTATGCCTCTTTTTGTTCAAAATTGTAGTACGAATTACGCTATGGCTGATCCTCTTGTGCGATTATGCAATCAATTCAATAATTTTTATAAAAATATTGATTTCTCTTTAAATTTAAATATAATTAAAAGAAATTTAATTGTAATTTTAAATACTGTCTAATATAATAAAATCTCTACTAATTTAAGTTCTTATGTAATAGTCTGTAAGGATAACATCCATTGACTACAATAAATAAATAAATAAATAAATAAATACTTTTGTGTACATTTGATTTTGTAATCGGGACTCAAATCTAAGTTTTTTCTATATAGTACACATGCAATGAAATTTTCGTATTTCTCGATCCCAAATTGGCACCGGCTTCGTGAACGAGTAGCAAAGAAAGAAAGAATGCACAGTTGTTTTTGCACCTGTAAAATAACGCATAACGCATATTTTTTACTGTAATTTTTTGGTTTTTCATTGTTTTTTCGGCGGCGGGCAAATTGGGGCAGGTTTTTTTTTTTTAGTCTGTTAGCTGAGACTCTCAGCTTTAATTTGGTATAGGACTCCATGTGTCGCACTGCTTCGCACACAACTAAAAGTCTAACGGAAAGTGATTAATGTTTTTATTTTTGGTTTAAAATATGTTGTCAAAAGAATTTTTTTTTGCAATTTTTAAAATTTTTTTTTAATATAAATATAATGCTTAATGTCCATTTTAATTGAAAAAATACTTATAAGGTACATTAGGTGTATAGTTTATAAGTAACAGGCTTTTGAATATGACATAGAAAACTATCACAGTTGAGACTTGTTTACATACTTCAACTTTGCGCTGCTCGGGACAGAAAACCAATGGAGATATTTGCATGAAATTTTTTACACATGACCTTTAGATAGTTTTTAACCATCTGTGCAAAAATCATCAAAATCGAAAAGCAGATCCAAATTGATTTATTGCCGCAGTGGCCACAGTGTGCGCCATATACACATACAAATCACGTCACTAACGGAACACCTATTAATTTTTAGATTTAATATGTATTCTGACTTATAACGCATAGTTTAAATCACTGCAAATTTTAAATGGTTGCTTCCTATATACAGGCAAATAACACGTCACTTTCGGAACACCCTATAAAATTTAGTATTTGCTGCTATAGCAGCCACAGCTATACACCTTCTGTGAAAATTTGAAGCATCTACCTATTATGGTTCAAAACTTAGGCCTTATACATACAAATCACACCACTATCGGAACACCCTTTAATTTTTATTTTTATTTTTTTATAGTTGTTTATATAGAGAACTAATTTTTAATTACTGTTTGTAAATTTCAAGTGTATCCCACCTACAGTTCACGAAATATACTCATATTCGTGAATAACACCTCTCTATTGGAACACCCTATAAGATTTAGTATTTGTTGCTATAGCGGCAACAGCTAAACATCATCTGTGAAAATTTCAAGAGTCTACCTATTACCGTTTCAGAGATAAAAGGCGCTGACAGACGGACAGACATTGTAGCGAAAACAATAGGGTTACGTTTTTACACTTTGTGTACGGAACCCTAAAAAAGACGGATACGAAAAATGCTTAAACAGCATGTAACAGTACATCACTTCCTGTCAGTTTATAGAAAACACTTACCTAGTCTCTTTAAAAATTAATCACACAACTAAAAACAAAAATTTGTTAAATAAGAACTAAAAAGACAAATTAAAAAAAATTATTAATTTCAGTATAATTAAGTTGTTTAGTAAAAAGATATGAACGTGAAATATAAAAGCAAAATTATAAATGTGTGGGTGTATTACATATATTTAATATGTGGTAATGAAAGTTTCCTTTTAATAACTTACATATAAATGACATGAATTAATTTATCTCCTTCAAAACCATTTTGCAAAATTTCACCACAATTACAAATATAATAATACCTGTCTTCTTGCTTTTGTGTCATACATACATGCATACATATATACATATATTCATTAACATGTTAAAACCTGTCCTTTAATTTTCCTCCCCCGACATAAATTTTTAAGCAGGAAAATATTTTTACCAGAAACATTATGTGTTTTTTTTTTTGTTTTTGCTGGTTGACAAAAGAAGACAACAAAAATGTTATTTATACCTACGCCATTTAAGGGTTTACATATCAGTTACGCATGTTTGTATGTGTAAAACATGTATGTGTAATTTTTTCCATCATAAACACATACACGTTCACCTACAAACGCCAAACACCCCGCATAAGTTTTGAACAATTTAAAACACGCAAAATGACAGTTGCAGACAAGTTAAATGAGTTTGACAACAGCGATAGCAACAAAATGCCGGCATGAAAAGTATGAAAATCTTTTGTTAAAAAAAAAAGACAAAAAAGAACAGAAAAACTTTCCTCGTATTACATGATTAATTGCCCTGACGACATTATCACTGACTTCTGTGTATTTTGATGGTGTTATAGCACTAACATGCAGATATGACAGAAGAATAATAAATAAATGGGCGGTATTTTTTTTTTAATTTTATTTTGAGCAAGGGGTGCTCCAGTATGATTGTAGATAGTGTGTTAGTGTATCAGTCTGCGGGTTGTGGGTTCGATTCCCATTAAAATACCCTAGGTGTTTTCTTTGTTACTACGCTCGATAAATTAAATTAGAATATAATTTGTAATTGTATTGTACCACATTGTGCTTGTGCAGCAAAAGTGTATTAACTCGAAATTTTTATATGAACTTTTTTCCGATAAATTGTCAGATGAGAAAATATTTGCACCAATTGACGGTTTTAGTTAGTTTCAGATGCAAATGTAATTTGTTTTTTGATTAACTTCAATATGTTCTTGATTTAAAAAGAACAAAATAATATTCCAATTAAGTAAATAATTGAAATAATTAAAAATTTAATTAAATTTGAATCTGAAACTAATTTTTCTAAACAAATACCTTCTGCAAAATGTACTTTCCTAAATTTAATTTTATAAAATATAATTTTTGTTAAAGGTAGTTTTTCAAGGATCTATGGATTTTTAATTTATTTTTCAAAAAAGTATTTTTTGGCACTTTTCTACATGGTACTTTCGAAAAAAGTACTTTGTACTTCTTAAAAAAAAATCTCTATTTAAAGAATGCTCCTTTTAATGCAACAGTGAAACGATATTTCTGAAATTTGCACAGTTTGTTATTAGATATACGGTTGGCAAAATAGAGCACTTATTTTTTTATATTTAAGTTTTAACGCTCTAGGTCTTTTTTATAAAAATATTGTAATTAATTTTATTTTTATAATTGATATTTCGCTACACTATTGGGTAGCATCGTCAGGAATTAAAAAAAAATATTATATAACTATTTTTAATTCCTGACGATGCTACCCAATGGTTTAGCGAAATATCGATTATAAAAATAAAATTAATTACAATATTTTTATAAAAAAGACCTAGAGCGTTAAAACTTAATTATAAAATTATTCAAAAGGTCAAAAATTACAATAATTGTACTTATTTTTTTTATATACATTCGAGGTAGGCATGGCACCTCGCATACATTTGAAATATTTATCACAGTAACAATAATAGGTAGCGTCTTGAAATTTTGCACCCGTAACCTCTATATTCACATAAATAGTTTAGAGAATGATAGACCGGATTGAAATAGTGGGCGTGGTACCTACCACATTAAGTGAACAAATATTATCCTGTATCTAGAGAACTGAATTAGGAAACACTTTGGAATTTCGCATCTGCAACCGCCGTGTATAGTCAAGCTAAACACAGTCTAAATTGGAATAGTGGGCGTGGTACCTTCCGTACAAAGTGAAAAATGATTATCATGTTCCTGGCAAACTACAATAGATAGAGCCTTGAAGCTTTGCACGAGTAACTCCTACGCTAATCCGCACAGTCTACCAAAATACAGAATTAATTGGGACAGAGGGCGTGGTACCTCCCATACAAAGTGAAAAATTATTATCTTTTATCTCGGGAACTGCAATAGGTAGCGCATTGCAATTTCGCATAAGTAACCATCATATTAACGTACATAGTTTAGCAAAACACAGTCTGAATTGGAATAGTGGGCGTGGTACCACCCATACAAAGTGAAAAATTATTATCGTGTTCCTGGCTAACTACAACAGATAGCGCCTTCAAACTTTGAATGAGTAACCCCTGTGCAAATGCGTAAAATATACCAAAATACAGAATGATTTGGGGTAGGGGGCGTGGTACCCCCATACAAAATAAAAAATTATTATCGTTTACATAGAGTACTATAATAGGTATGGTCTTGAAAGTAGTTAAAAGTAACCCTCATACATATGCGAATAATTTAGAAAAATATAGACTGGATTGGATCAGTGCTCGTGGTACCCCCCATACGAAGTAAAAAATTATTAACGTGCATCTAGAGAACTGAACTAGGTAGCACCTTGGAATTTCGCACCAGTAATTCCTATATTAACGTACATAGTCGAGCTAAACACAGGTTGAATTGGAATAGTGGGCGTGGTACCACCCATACAAAGTGAAAACATTATTATCGTGTTCCTGGCGAACTACAATAGGTTGAAACTTGAAACTTTACACAAAAAACCCTCAGAGTACTTTTCATAGTCTAACAAAATACAGACTGGATTGGAACAATGGGCGTGGTACCTCCCATACAAAGTTAAAAGTTATTATCGTGTACCTGGAGACCTGCAATAGGTAGAGTCTTGAATCTTTGCACAAGTAACCCTAAGAGTAATGTGTATTGTCTAGTAAAATACGGACTGAATTAGGATATTGGGAGTGGTACCTCCCTTCAAAAAGTAAAAAAATATCATTGTGTTAATACATATAGTCAAGCAAAAAACTGATTAGGTGCGACGCCTAGTGTCGTGACTTCATATAACGAGTGGCCATAAATAGAAAAAGTTATTGTAATGAGCTGAAAATTGACACATATATTTAGGTTGGCAAAACGTAACAAAATTTAAAATTTAAAGCAAATTCGAAGCAAGGATTCGTATCCTTCCCATATATCCTGAAATTTATAAGTGTCATAAAAGTTAGAAAAATTGCTAACTGTATGAAATTTTTTTTTTATAGTAATTGGATTTGATATTTTTAATTAGTTGACCAAATTTGATTCAATTAAGATAACGCCCACGTTAGACTAAAAAAATATATTTAAAAAAAAAAATTTTTAAAAAAAATTGTAAGGTATATAAATTTTTTTTAATTCATTTCGTATATGAGACACTTATATTTTTTCAATTAGATGAATGGACCCTCAACTTCAATATATTCTTAAACTTAAGTATATACATATATTTTGCCTATTTGCTCGGGTCCATCGAACCTGACTATTTTCTTTAAGTACATATTTTGGCTAAAAACTTCACAATTTTTTTTTTTCAGTGTTGTTATAAATATTTGAATTTAAGGATTTTTACATTGTTTCTGCTACATTTCTGAATAAAACAAATATAATTGCATGCATTTTTATTGAAAAATGAATTTTTGATATTTATTTTTTCAAAGTCATTTTTTGTTAGTTAAAAATTGTGAAAAAATTATCAAAATAATTCGATTTTAAAGCCGTGTAACTTTTTATAGGTATAACGCACATGAAAAACCAAACCACCTCTGGAATGGTGGGTGGGAATCACAGCTTTCATCCCATATATGTATATTTTATTGATAAATTTTAAAGTTTTTTTTTTTGATTTTTTTCCACTAGACAGTTTACTTTGCTACACTAAAAAAATAACAATAATTTAAATTGGCGCACTTAAGCGCAGCTAAATTTTTATTTTTATAAATTAACATAATTTTTGTTATAAAATGAAAGAAAAAATATCCCGGTAATACTTGAAAAAAAAATTTTTTTTTTTATGTGAAAATAGCGTACTTTTTCAGCTTAAAGGTTGGCCATACTTTTTTTCCAAGTGTTTATTATATTTTTCTGGGTCATGGCTTTTCGGAACAAACTAAGATGTAGTAGCCATGACCCAGAAAAAATATAATAAATTGACAATGTTTTCAGCTAATTAGCTACATTTTTGAATTGGCTTTGATTCTCGGGATAAATCAAAAACGGTGGAGGTAACATATGTATGTACGAGTATAAGTATAACTCGAAAGCGATTGCTCCAATTTGGTTGGGTTAAAAATCTCAAAATCTATATTATATTGCGTTACTAATATCATTTCTCAAAATATTCAATCGTTTAGGAGATATACAGGAAGTTAGCGACAGATATGGGGGAATTCAATTACATTTCAATTAGAATTAAAATTACAGGTAATGTGTAATTGCATATTCTCAATTACACATTACAAGTAATTGTAATTTAAATCAGGTCAATTACAAGTACTTGTAATTTGAAATTGAACATTTTTAATTACACATTACATGTAATTGGAAATTTTCAATTACAAATTACAAGTAATTGTATTTGTAATTAGGTCATAATTATTACTTAAAATGAAACAAAATTCAGTTCTATTCTTCACAATTTTTCATTATATGAAATTATAATTGAATTTTATCAGTTACAATTATAATTGAATTTATCCAATTACAATTACACGTAATTGAATTTTTTTAATTTTCAAATTACAAATGTTTGTATTCCTAATTTTCAATTAAAGTGTAATTAAACAAATTTCAAATAAAATTAAAAATGTAATTGCCAATGAAAAATTCCAATTACAATTACATATAATTGCGTAATTGCAATTGTAATTAATTATAAACTCTAATTGATATCGCACAAGTCTGCTCAACGATAAATAGATATAAAATCTGAACCATGCATGGTATTTTAAATTTTAATCTACAAAGTAAAAATAAATCACAACATTATGTCTGTACATGTCCAGCCAAGTCATAATTATGTTTTAATACTTTTCTTTTCTATTCATATCTACTCCGAAGCAACGTCCACCAAGTCATAAAAACTGTTTTAAGCGTCGTAATAGAAATGTATTAAAACTGAGAAGCATTAAATCTTATTTTTTGTTACACTTAAAGTTTAATTAGTGGCCAATTAAGGAAACGCTAAAAATCACACAGACAGTTAAAAAGTGCAAAAAGACATCGAACAAAAAGAGCTAAGAAGAAACTGAAATTGACTCTTTATTTCTTATAACGTTGCCTGCCACTCGTAGTGCAACTTAAAAAATATTCTTCAGCTAAAAACAAAAAAAAAAACAAACATGACTTTCTTGCTTTACTGCCGTCCTGTACATACTATCTCTTTAACTTTATTTCCTTTAAACATTTAAGAGCTGAGTCAGTTGTTAAAATAAGAAAAAAGAGAAAAATCACATTAAAAATTAACAAAAAATTAAAAATTATCATCACACCACCATCGTTGTGGAAACAACATGAATTGTGTGCGTTGCATGTTGAAAGGCATAAATAAATATGAGAAGAAACGTGCCAGTTGCAAGAATCCTTTAACAACAAACGTTTAATCTTTAATGCAACAAACACTCTACTTGAACTCATTATAAAATTCTCTTTTTCACCAATACAAAGAATTAAATCACACACACACACACACAAGCACACAATATTTTTTCATATTTTTTATTTAAAATTTATATTTTTAATTTTTTTTATTTTCCCTAAAGTTTAATTTTCATATGTTTAAATAGAGCGAAATTATGTGATTAAAAATAATGTCTGTTTGGGACAATATTGCAGATATTTTAATTAAAATAGTTCGCTTTATAACTGATACTATATAAAATTGTCAGTTATTTGTCACCACATTTACAACAGACACACACACACACACACACACACACACTCACTCACACACAATTTCCCATATTGAACAAACATTCAAAGATGCGTTTGATATCAAAGTAGAAACTAACGAGTGATTTTTTAAGAGCTTGAGAACTTTTTTTTCTCATCGGTTCTTTATTTGAAACGTTAGATTGGTCCATGACATTTACTTTTTGAAGATAATTTCATTTAAATGTTGACCGCGGCTGCGTCTTAGGTGGTCCATTCGGAAAGTCCAATTTTAGGCAACTTTTTCGAGCATTTCGGCCGGAATAGCCCGAATTTCTTCGGAAATGTTGTCTTCCAAAGCTGGAATAGTTGCTGGCTTATTTCTGTAGACTTTAGACTTGACGTAGCCCCACAAAAAATAGTCTAAAGGCGTCAAATCGCATGATCTTGGTGGCCAACTTACCGGTCCATTTCTTGAGATGAATTGTTCTCCGAAGTTTTCCCTCAAAATGGCCATAGAATCGCGAGCTGTGTGGCATGTAGCGCCATCTTGTTGAAACCACATGTCAACCAAGTTCAGTTGTTCCATTTTTGGCAACAAAAAGTTTGTTAGCATCGAACGATAGCGATCGCCATTCACCGTAACGTTGCGTCCAACAGCATCTTTGAAAAAATACGGTCCAATGATTCCACCAGCGTACAAACCACACCAAACAGTGCATTTTTCGGGATGCATGGGCAGTTCTTGAACGGCTTCTGGTTGCTCTTCACTCCAAATGCGGCAATTTTGCTTATTTACGTAGCCATTCAACCAGAAATGAGCCTCATCGCTGAACAAAATTTGTCACATTTGAACATTTCGAACCGAACACTGATTTTGGTAATAAAATTCAATGATTTGCAAGCGTTGCTCGTTAGTAAGTCTATTCATGATGAAATGTCAAAGCATACTGAGCATCTTTCTCTTTGGCACCATGTCTGAAATCTCACGTGATCTGTCAAATACTAATGCATGAAAATCCTAACCTCAAAAAAATCACCCATTAAATGGCAGTAAGACTTTTTTAATTTGTTTGGTCTTACAAATAAGAGAACAGGACACTGTAATTCTTTTAACAAATAATTTTATAGGTCTCATATACCAATTTTTGAGGTTTAAAAAAAATATTTCATAAAGGGGGGAAAAATCGGTTTTGTCACACTTAAACGAAACAGGTATTATGTTATGTTTTAAAAAGTATAAAACCACACCTTAAATAAAATAACATCTTAACGAAATTAGATACATGCAAAGAAAAAACATGATTGAGGTAACCATAATCTATGGTTAAATTAACAATTATAGTATGGTCAAAAAAATATGAAATGCCATATGAAATGGATATGCCAGTTTTTCTACATTTTAAAATATAAAAATATATATAATTTTTTATAAATGATTTTATAAAAAAAAAACAGATGATTCTATTAATACATAGATAACATAATTTAATTTTTCTTCTTCCAAACCGTGTTTTAAGGATATAAGGCAGGCAACACTTTGGCCATCGATTTAACGGCATTCGCACTTGGCCTATACCATCGCAGTTCATGGATTTACCAGTAAAGAATTGTTATTAAAGACATCAATTTCGGGGGATTTCTATTCCAATTCAGCGCCAACACCTTGTTCATGTAGTCTTTCAAGTACAAAGTAAAGTCTTTCTTGTCTTCGAAACCATGCTTGTACTCTGTGATTGAGAACAGCATCTACGCCGGTCTCAACGGTTGAGTTTGTATTCTCATCAGCTTCTTCAGCTCAGGTATAGAAATCTTCACTTTTAATGTCACCTCGTAAATTACATCACCGACCAATTTCGTTTTGTATCTGCGAACATTTCATCATCAGTAATATATTCCCTGTTGATTTTCATGATTTCGATAATAAATAAATTACAGTCTCACACCGAAAGGACTTGAATTTCGGGTATCCAGAGAAGATGATTACCACGCGCTCAACTCAACAGCGAAAAAGATATAATTAAGAAATAATTAAATATTTAATATTAAATTTAATTCCCGAAACAATTGTCTATAAATTTTTTATTATTTTTTTAAAGCACAAAACAATAAACTCCGCTGATATAAACAAACAAATAATTTTTATTTTTCAAAATCTTTTGGTTACCTACGAAAAAACTTTGGTTGTGGATTAAACATTAAATAGTTAAAACCAACCATGTTGAATTTTTTGTACGTAGTAACCATTTAATAATAAAATTTTAAACAAAACTTTTTTACCGGGACCAAAGTAATGTTACAAACAACTAAAATGTGTTCATCGCAACCAAAATATATTGTTACAGAGGACATAATGTGGTTCCTGTGACCATACCATAACCATGTTTTTTCTTTGCGTGTATAAAAGTGGCTTTTAAGGAAAAAAATTGCCAATAAACTAAACATTAAACAATTTCTAAAAAATCCTTATTAAGCAGTTCCATTTTAGAAATTTTCAAAACAAGCACAAACAACGAGAATTTTCAAAAGAAGTAAAAAAAGTCCTTTTAAGAAGTAATTATTTAAAAGAACGACTTCTTAAAAGGAACTTTAAAAAATATTTTAAGAGTACCTCAATATCTAAAGAAAGTAACTTTAAATAAATTTATTTTAAAAAATATTTTTCTAGAAAAATGTTTATTTAAAAGTACCTTCTAAAAAAAAGTACCTTTAAAAAATAAACGTTTCGAACTAGTGCCACAACGCAAAGTCATAAGTACCGGAAGAAAGTGACATTTAAAGAATCTATTTAAAAAAGCATATTTTTTAGAAAAGGATAAATAGATCCTTTTCTAAAAAATATTAATACTTTTGGAAAAAAAAAAACTTATCTAAAAATGCCTTCTAAGTAAAGGCATTGGCACTTGTAAATACAATACAGGCGTAAAAGCACAAGATATAAATTTTTTCATGTCTTTTATGCAACCCCTATATTGTTGCTGGCTGTACTGGCCACGCCGCACAGTGTGGTAGATCGCAAATCTAACTTATGAATAAAAAAAAAATGAGTTCAAATATATAAGAGATTATAAAAAATCATTTTTTTAAAGAAGATTTTTTAATAAAATGAGCCAAATTTTATTTTAATTTATTCACTTTCATGTGCATCGTTAAAAGATTCGTTCTCCTCAAAAGCATGAACAAATAATAATGAAAGAACTTCTTCTTCAAACCTTGAACCCGAAAGGGAATGTGACGGAAACTTGCGATAAAAGTATCTGAAGAAATTAAGAGTCGATTGAAAAGATTTGTATTTGTTTCTGCTCTCCATGTATTTCTTGTAAACAGCTTTCTAAATTTCCTTGCTTCTTAATCTTCTTCTAACAGCTATCCTAATTATGTCTTTTCCAAGAAAAAGAATTTCATGACGCTGACTGGCATAATGCACCATGGATATTCTTTTAAGTATAAATTTCGTGTTACCACAATAAACCTTTCAAAAGCATCTTCATCAATAGGGTAACCACTACCTAAAGATTCTACAATAATATGTAACCATTCGTTTAATTCTTTATTGACACCAGTGTTATCTGAACTCTTTTCTGCTGCTCTAGATATCCGTCTAGCAGTATTATCGTCATTCGTATTACCTCCTTGTTGTGTTGGCATGTCTACAAGCAACCCCATTTCATTTCAAAATCTCTGTTGAAGCCACATCGCATCGCCATTTTAGCAATGTATTAAGCCTTTCAATAGTATGATTCACTAATGTCTGGAGTGCACTTTTTGCATGCATCTCGGTGATTTCTCTTTTAGCCGGATAACATTTTTTCTTAGCTTTTTGAACAATAGTGTAGGAGGAAAAAAGATTTTCGCATTTTGCTTTGAGTTTTAGCCGGATAACACATATTAGTATTTTGACAGATTAGCATCAACCATTAAAGGTTAGGCTTCCAAAGTCACAGGCTCAGAGCTAAATCTCTTACAAACTTTTTTCACTTTCGTGCCTTTAGTCCCGTTCCACACTTGCAACTTTTGCTTCTGCAACACATGTATTTGTTGTTGGGAGATTAAATACAATGTACATTAAAATCTGCTGTGACTCTCTATAGTTGTTGTTGTTTGTTCTGTTCGACATGAAAATGGCTGTATAAAAGTATACAGTCGTCAGAAACACAATTTTTAAAGAAACAAAAAAATGTTTCAGAAACAAAAACTGCAAGAGTGGAATGGGACTTAGTTGATGAAGTTTCCGACAGGTCTTTCACAAGTCTGGCTGAATCTTGCTTTGTCATTTTTTGAAATACTTCCTCACTAGCTTGAAGTTAATTTTTTCCAGCTAGATTTGCGATTTATCACACTGTGCGCTAATAGACAAAATTTAGTTCGACATTGCTTTAAAAGTAATACACACCAAATTTTAAGAGTCTTACTTTTATAGTGCTTCAGTTATGGTTTATATACTTATTTTATAGAGAGATACCCATCCCTTGGTACAGAAACAAAGGCTCTATATAAAATTCTAAAATATATATAAAATGTTAAAATTATTGTAGAGCTCCACAAATAGTGATTAAAATATCCCGCTGACAAAAATAAAAGGTGCTACCCAGTTTGCAGCACCTTTAAATCGGTAAAAGTACATACCAATTCAACTTGCCATAACATTTCAACTTCTGTTAAAATCTCATGAGTCAATCTATTATGGTTCCAGATATAAAAGGCGCTGACAGACGGGCAGACATTGTAGCAAAAACGATAGGATTACGTTTTTACTCTTTGGGTACGGAAATCTAAAAAGTATATTTTATATGAAATATACTTTTTAAATTTCAACGCTCATAAATGAAAAATTCTGGACCCTGATATCCACTTTAACACAAGCCTAAAGATATGCCAACAAAAATCCACGTCTTTTTATTGGGTTGATGCATACTGTCAGGCAGTTCTGAACGCTATTATCAGGCCTTCGAAAAATAAAACATTACCTTTCTGAGATGATTATTCTGCATATATTGATATTATCTTATTGTTTTTGCCTTTGGGCTGCCATTATTGAGGCTAATCGTTACCCTTGACCTATTACAAATCTCGTTAAGATTCCGCTTCTGTCCAATCGGACACAAGATATTACAGCGCACGTCTTTATTTTAGTGAAAACAGACAGGCAAGTTTATGAGGATTTCGATAACTAAGTAGCGGATGTCCAGGCCTGTATTGCCTACAAGAATCGTGTTTTCTTTGCCCCAGGAATCCACTGTCTTCCAAGCTAATGGGAAGTAGTTATGGAAGTAGATGGTGACTACGCTCTGAATCAATCATTTACTATTGAATTTTCTATTTAACGATTCATAATAAATAGTGTTAACGGACGCTTGATCAAGCGCCTGATATATATGCACCAACTTAATACGAATAATTACAACGAGATTGAAACTAAAAACAACAACAATTACATAAACCAAATAATCAACCAACCAGCAATGACAGCAATATTTCTTTCATCAAAAATACAACAATGGCAACAAGAAAATCATTTGCTAAAAAAAAACACTTGCAAATTATAACAATGACACTTCATCAGTGTCATTCAATCTTGAGTCTAGTAAAAATTTTAATGTAGCATACATTTAGGGGCATTATACGAACAATCGTTAAAAAAAAATTACCATGAAAATAACTCAACAGAAGCAGGCTATGACGAAAACAAAACAACCATAACAAAACTAGATGTTTGTTGATAACAAAAGGGAACAACTACTTAAAGGAGAAAACAAAAAAATTAAAATAAATATAGAAAAATGTAAAATGTAGTTAGTTACTGATTGCTTAGAATCAACAATTTTTTTTTTTTTATATAAGAGAATAAATAAAATAAACGAAACGAAACGAAACAGACAAAACTTCTGAATGACTCTTAGTAGTAGTTGAGGAACATTTCATCAGGCTTGATTTGGTAGGCTGATGACATAAAAACGCACGTATACATCCCCATACATATAACAACAACAGCCTTTAAGTATGCAATAATATTAAAACAATGAATAAATAATAATCCAATGTCGTGTGAGTATGTGTTTGCATGAATACGTTGGCACTCGTGTCATCTCATCTCATCTCAACTCAGCTTGTCTGCATTGAGGCTTGTTTAAACAAAGCAAATGCAATAAAGTGGGTGGCTGGAGCTGAGCTATGAATTCACTTACTAAAGAAATACACTTGCAGGTAAAAACAAAAACAAAAAGAAAACTAACCTTGATTTAAAGTGATTTTTTTTTATTCTTTTTATACAACGGATGTTAATATTTGCATATGTAAGCAAAAAAGCTCTGGTAAAATTAAAAAACGAAATGAAAAGAGCTTAGAATATTAGAATAAAGATAAAAAAGTGAAATGTGAAATGTGGAATGTGAATGCGACATTTACGTTGCTAACAAAAAAAAAAAAAAAAAAAGAAAAACACTCATACTACGAATTTATGCAGGCAGTATGTAATAAATGCATACATACATATGTATGTACGGGTATGCATGAAGGTATGTAATTATAAAAACATGAGGTGCTGTACTACTACCCACCCTCCTACTCTACTTACATCGATTTATGGCTAAAACAGACCGTGGGTTAATTAGTTTTTTTTGGGGGGGTTTTACAAAGATTTCATATTTCTTACGAGGCTTATGACTAACTAAAAATAATATTATGTAAGACTAGTTGGGCCCGCCACGTTTTAGGCGCCTTGACAATATTTTATTCGATTTTGATTTGCAAGTAATCCACATCCACCAAATTTTAAAACTCTTGCTTTTATAATGCTTCAATTAAGGCTTAAGTATTTTCATAATTTAGAGGTACCCATCCCTGGATAAAAATCTAAAATGTATATACAACTGGCTGTACCCGCCACGTCGTGGGTGGCCTGACAATGTTTAGCTCGATTTTGCTTTGAAAGTATTCCGCACCAAATTTTAAGACTCTTACATTTAAAGTGCTTCAGTTATGGTTTATGTTTTTACTTTATATAAAGATACCCATCTCTGGATCAAATTCTAACTAATTAATATTTTTTCATTATTTTAAAACAGCGCTATCTGTTTCGCAAATATAAAAGATGCCTTAAAGTATGCAGTACCTTCGGCGTACTGTTATAACTTTTTCTCTTTATTTACTCTTGGAAATAAGCTATTTTTGCGGAAAAAAGTATCCTATATTGGAATCAGGATGCTAAAGTACCTCCTCACACAATTTTGTTAATATCCATCCAGATAAATATTTTCTTTACATAAACGTACCCATCCCTAGATAAAATTCTAAAATTTATAAAAAAAAATCTAAAAATTATTGTAAAGCTCTGTAAAAGGTATTTTTAAATATCTAAGTGACAATGTAATTCCACAAAGTAAAAATACTAATCAAATATAAATTTCATTCAATTGGCGCCTAATGTTGCGCAATAGTTTTTAAAATATCAAACTTTCAAAAATAAAAGGCGAGCAAAATAGCCCAGTTTTAAACCGAAAATTTCAGTACCTTTAAACCGGAAATTGCGTTTTTTTCACTGCTTTTTCTCCAGTTTCTTTTGGAGATGAGATATTTTTGCGGAAAAAATCATCCTATATTAGAATCAGGATGCTAAGGTACCTCCTCACAAAATTTTGTTAAAATCCATTCAGTACTTTTTACGTGATGCGAACACAAATAAGTTACTATTTTATTATATGTATAGATTCTAAAATTATTTTATAGTTTTGTTAATAGTGTTTAAAATTTCATAGATATATAGATCACTAACTTCATGGGTCCCTTTTCGACCCCCTTTGCCTCCAAATTGATTACTGGTATCCGATTGGAAATTTACGAATACCATACTTTCAGTTAGTCTCGCTCTGTCACTAGCCTTTTCTCTCGACTGTAGTAATTTTAGACTGACGACTGATACATATCGACAGGCACAGTCTGCAAATATCGTCTTTTTAACTTGGTCAGAGAATACTTAAGGAGTCTGTGACCTATACTAACGCAGTTAACTATTTGTAGGTACCCAGATTCTATCCAAGTTTCTTCTTGATCTTCCTGCCAATTTGTAGAGAAATTTCCAGAGCCTTTGGTGGAAATCGAACCCATAACCACGGACTGATACTGTAGCACACGACATACTAGCCTGCAGAGGCAGCCGTTGGGCCAGGTAACTAACGGATGCCGTTTATAGCGGTTAGCAAGCATATGAAATAAGCTGCAGGTCCAATTTTCACTCAGCCTTCTCCATTAATCAGGCTGTATTTCGCTAATAACGCGACGAATATTCGCTTTCAAATGCTTGATCGCTTCTGGTTTATTTGCATAGAATTGGGACTTAAAATATTCCCAATGAAGATAATATAAAAGCGCCAAATCGCATGAATGAGGGGATTTAGATTCCTCAAATTTTTATGTGCGACATCATGTGCCTTCATTCTGGTAAAACCACTTGCCAGTAATGCCAAAATTGAGACACGAAAATGGTAGTAGGCATGTTTCTATACAGCTGCTTACGATTAACCGTAACGTTTTTTGTGAAGACAAATGGAACAATAAGTTCACTGGTCCATAAATCGCGCCAAACATTGAATTTTTCGGGTGTTTCGACGATCGTTAAGAGAGTAAAGTTATTGCAAACGATTCATAGTTTCTCGAATGGCGATTCATTCTGATGGGCGATTATTGACACCACAAAATGCACATAATGCCCGATGAGTTTGCCGACTGGAATCATGGTTTTCAAAATAAATTTGAAAAGTTTACAAACTAACCTCAAAACAACAAGCGAAAACTGTCAAATCAGCTTGCAGGAGGAAACAACAGTACTGCCAATTAAAAAATCTATGCCTCTAAAATAAATCACACGATACTTAAAATTGTTGACGAAAAAATCAATGGCCCTCATTTTGTGGGCTCGGTACTCAAAATGAACAACACCAAATATTAAAGAAATTTTTTTAAAAGGTTTTTTTTCAAAAAGTACCTTTTCAAATTTAGATTTTTAAAGGGTTCTTTTTTAAGGTAATTTTTTTGACAGATTCTTTTTTAAATTGTATTTTTACAAAGGTACTTTTTAAAACGGCATTTTTTAAAAGGCACTTATCAAAGGTACTTTTAAAAAGATAATTTTTTCAATGTACTTTTTAGAAGGTTATATTTAAAGGTAGTTTTTTAAAAGGCACTTTTTTAAAAGGTACTTTTTTAAAAGGTATTTTTTTAAAAGGTACTTTTCTAAAAGGTTCTTTTTTAAAAGGTACTTTTTTAAAGGTACTTTTTCAAACGGAACTTTTTAAAATGTACTTTTTTAAAAGGTCCTTTTTTTAATGGACGTTTTTAAAGGTAAAGTAAAGTACTTTTTAAATGGTACTTTTTCAAAAATCTTTTTCGAGCAATTTTTTTATATGCCACTTTTCAAATTAAAAGGTCCTTTTTTTAAAAGTACTTTTTTTAGAGGTAAAGTACTTTTTAAAATGTACTTTAAAAAAAAAATTTTTTGAGCAATTATTTCATAAGCTACTGACCTGTTTTTATAATTTACAATTCATACAAATTTATTTCTTTTTTAAATTAAGCTCTTTAAAACCACTGTTAAACATGTCCTTTAATAAGTCGAGTGGAAATAGAGAAGGTTAGTTTATATTGTGTTGACTTGCTACGCTTTTATGCGTACAAACAAAAGTATTAAAAAAAAAAAGAATTCATGCGACATTTTATGACAAACTTTTCAACTGTGTGTCCAACTATTTATATTTACATTCTTCATTTACAACAACTGCAACTTAAAATGCATGTAAACCCTAAAATAAGACAAAGTTTTATTTTGTCAAGTACGAAAAGATTGTAGTAAAGAGAGCGAGGAGTATTAAAACAAAAAAGAAACTAAGCTAAAAATCTGTGCAAGGAAGTGATTATGTAAATTTCTATTTTCCTTATTTTAATTTTCTACTTAACCGTCGTATTCTTTTAGAGTAAAACAAAAACAACTTGGAGTAGCAAATAAAGGGGTAGAGAGTTTAGCTGGTCTTAATTAAAGATTTTAATTTTCTACTTAACCGTCGTATTCTTTTAGAGTAAAACAAAAACAACTTGGAGTAGCAAATAAAGGGGTAGAGAGTTTAGCTGGTCTTAATTAAAGATTTATACTTATTTCTCGTCCCTTTAACAGTTGATAGTGATAGAGCAGTAGAGCTGCATACATTTTTGAGAACACTATGCTACAAAATAATTACATCCGATAAACACTATTATTTTGTTTTTGTGATGTGTTAGTTTGTACAAATTCTATAAAAATTTTTTTTACAGATTTTGGATAAATTTGGTAATGTCTTGGGTTTTTTGATTATCAAAATTAACAATAATTAAGGATTATCTTTTTAATATTTAGCATATTAAAACTTGAGAATAAAATAACTTGAAAGCGATTTAAATTCGATTTTTTTTATATATAAATGCCATGCATGAACTAGGTAAGTTGGTAATGAAAACGAGGATGGAGGGAATAGTGTTTGTGAATAATGTTTGAATATGAATTTTCCAACTAGCACTAATGTCGATATTTTTCCCGAGATCTATTAAGAGATTGTTGCAAGACTAGGCTGAAGTCTTTAAACTGTAAGAATCTTGGCCTGTTATTGAATGAGCACGAAAGACCAATGCTGTTATTATATAAAAAAGTTGGACAGACACACTATAAATGTTATAGGAGAAAGAACAGAGCCTAGCAGTACTAAGAAATTTATCTTGAACTGAATTGATGTAATCTCAAATATATATAGCAATCAAGGCTCTAACCTGACAGCGGTTGAAATCGACCACCAAGTCCCTTATTCTTAAGGAGTTGGAGAGCACCTAAACTCAACTGCGCTTGTAGTCTCTGCACATTGATTGTCTTTCTGCGATTTGGAGTTAGAGCACAGCCAAAACTACAAATTACTGCCTAAAGAGCTTCGCCAATAACCGGACACAGGAACCCTGAAAGCCAGTAGGGCTACCGGTTTTCATAATACCAGTTATTAGGCACAGATCTGATCTCTAAGGTGCTTGTCGGACCCCAAAGACTGGTTCTCCTATATAGCCCGAGAACAAAAGTATCAGGCAGTCGAAAAACTTCATATATGACCCCGCAGGGATTTAGCACGATCTCTAAGAAAATTCGATGAATATCGAGAAAAGTTATCACCACCGCTTTATCAAATGCCCTGGAAATATCTAGAACAGTCAATTTACTTTTGTCGCATAGTGTATTGATTTTTTTCATATTTATTAATTGTATATAAATATACATATAACAAATCAGTAACAGAACAAAACATTACTTTTTATAAGTTTTGTCTGTTAGTTAGTCTGTTTGTGTTCGCATCACGTCATAACTACAGCATGAATTCTAATAAAATTTTGTGAGAAGGTTCCTTAGTATCGTGATTCAAATATAGAATACTTTTTTTTCCAAAAAAAAATATCTCCAAGAGAGAAAATATGTCCAATAGAAAATAGAGAAAAAGTAGTGAAGGTAAGCAATTTTACTGCTTCATTGGTGTTGCAAACTTGGCAGCACTTTCTATTTATGCCAGCGGGTAATGTTTACAAAACACTACAATAATTTTGGAATTCTATATAAATTTTAGAATGTTACCCAGGGATGGGTACCCCTATATAAAGAAAATATAGAAACTTTAACTAAAGCATTATAAAAGTAGGAGTCTGAAAATCGAAAAAAATATTGTCTGGAAGCCCACGACGTGGCGGGTTCAGCTATCTTTAATATTTTTAAAATACTATTTTAAGTATAAAAGAAAAGAAGAAATCTACTTGCTAAGTGCAGCCAATACTAGACAAAAAATTTTACGTTTCACGGTTGCTGTTAGCATTTGCGAGTCATCGATCTAATGTTTAGCCAGGTGATGCAATGATCATTTAGTTTGTAGTTGAGGGAGTTCCCAATAAATCAATACTGTAGCATTATTTAAGGATCAAATTATAAAAAAAAAGCTTGGACATCTTCCAATAAGCCTATTTATTTTACTGCTTTTAACTTCCTTTGTGAGAATTTTGCTTCAATGTTACTTTTTCATGTTAAGCGCCGATCGATCAAGATTATGCCTTGATCATATAGTTATTTATTTATTTTTTTCTCATATTTATAGTATTTTTCAAATAGGAGTTCTCAAAAAAGTACTTTTAAAAAAAGTACTTTTTAAAAAAGTACTTTCAAAATACTTTTCAATTAGTATCTTTAAAAACCATATTGGCGGTCGCTAGTACTGTGGGCCTCCAAATACTTTACGAGATGGATATTTATGATTATTGATCAACAAAGTGTAGCATAACATACCAATCCATTGGTATGTTGGTACAAAGTGCTAAAAAAAAGGGCTGCCAATTGACGTACTTTAAAGAGCACTTGTTAATGTTGAGGTCTGTTACAGCATGTCCAACTATACGTGTTCGAAAGCATTAATTTATTTTGTTTAATTACTGATACTTTCTGCTTTCGGGCAATTAGGAATTTAGGAATTACACGCCAAACTTCCAGTCTGAAGGTTAGAAGATTTATTGTGTCCCCTGCCAGGTGTTAATATCTAGACCTGAGGAATCACAAAATTTGCAGTTGGTTTTAGTATTGGCAGATCTTTATTTTTCAGTAAGTGCTTTCCCAACTGACTTTATCTGTTGTGACATAAATCATCACAACATATACCAGCTGTTGCTCTCCATCTCTAGCCTGTTTTGATGCTTCCTCAAACTGCAATCGTCTGCAAGGTAATCAGAAAATATTCCCTCTCAATTTACAAAACATTTTTGAAAAAGGACTTTCACACCTAAAATTATTTTTAATTTCCTTTGCACATAATTTTTTGTTAAACAAAGTGGTCACAACAAAAAATCCTTGATTGCAGAGATGTGATAGCCGGAAATTGGGTATTTTAAACAATTCATTAGAAAATTGTTTTATATATCGGAAAAAAAAATCAAATTTGCAAAACGATTCTGATTTTAAAAATTAGTTTAGCAAATGCTTGTGGTCTCTTTTTGGGTCAGTATTTGGTGAATGGGAAAAAAACAAAAATAAAATTTCACCCTCATTTGATATTCATCTTTTCAAATTTATAATTAAACCAGCAACAACAACAACATCACTAATAGCACATTCCTCCTTATCATCTAATAGCACTTTCAAACATGCCAATAGGAGCCAGCTTTCAAACCCATCAACAACCCAACACTTGACGAACATTTTGTTCATCATCATCATCATCATCATCATTTAATTGAACTGAACTGAAATGAAATCAATTGAAACGTTTCATTTAATTTGTAAAATTACGTTCTGAGAACTGCATTTTCGATATCATGCATAAATCAATGGCCGTATAATAAGTTTTCAATTTGTTAATATTGCATTTTTGCTTAATGTTGCTTCAACTATCCGACAAATAATTGAGCAAAAATATTATTCATCAGCATTAAGAGTTTAACAACAAGAAAAAGTATAAAAATTCAAAAATTTCTTTTAGCAAAAGTTCAATAATTGCATTTAAGAAATTGCAGTAATAAATTTTGTTTTAATTTATTTTATTTATTGCTGTTAAAACAAAAACAAAACAAAAAACTTGGCAAATGTTAGATTTCCTATAATTGTTGTATGAAATATACACAGAGTTTCATTGTGGACAATACAGCCAGGCCATTCGCAATTAAATTTATTGCATTAATAGAACAACACAATATAATTTTAGGCATTAAAGTTTGAAAATATGGAAAGAGAGCTTTAAATTCTTAAGAATAAAGAATTTTAAGCACCTAAAAGTAGGCAATATTTTTCCAAAGTAGTAATCCCCGTAAATTAGACTAATGCATTTGTCAAATTGAGGGGATATAAAACATAAATTTCTTTCTAAGAATAAAATTAATTTGATATTTAAAATTTTAAAATATAAAATGTTATTTTATGCATAACTTATACATATAAGAACTCTTATACATATAAGAAAACTGTAACAGGACCATTTCTGTACATGAAATATTTTTTGAAAATTTTGTTGCTGGTGCAGTTAGTAATGGAACAAAAAAACACCATATCTTTTTTTAAATTGTGTCTGTCTAAATTTAATTTTGTGTGTAGGTACCTTGGTATCTTGGTGCAAATGTAGGATACTTTTATTCCGCAAAACAGCAGCTTTTATCTTTATCAGCGGGATATTTTAAACACTATTTAATATAGAACTCTACAATAATTTTAGCATTTTATATAAATTTTAAAATTTTATCCCGGGATGGGTACCTCTATACAAAGAAAATATATAAAATATGACTGAAGCACTATAAAAGTAAGAGTCTTAAAATTTGGAGTGGATTACTTTCAAAGCAAAATCCAACAAAATATTTTCAGGGCACCTGCGACGCACAGAGGGGCATTTCACCTATCTAGCTGGACCAAAAATTAAATTAAAAACATTTAAAAATTTAAGTACGCAGATCGACAAAAATCAAAATTTTGCATCTTATAGTGAACTTTCAAGGCTTTTCCTTAAGATTTGTTGTTTTGGGACACGGTTAGAATCAGGAAAGTTGAGTAAATCTCATACATTTTTATTTACTTTATACGATTTTGAGAGGTTTGAAATATATTTGTTTGTGGCTAAACGAATAAAAATTTTGTGAAAGGCTATATTAACAGCTACTTATATTAATTTTTAAAAAAATTTTATCTTAAATATTTCTGATAAAAACTAATGGAAATTAAAAGAAAAATATGTTTTTGTTCACTTTTTGGAAAAAAAAAAAAGTGAAAAGGTTTTGGAGAGTGACAACCATCGCCGTTCTGAAAATGTTATATATCACTATAAAATTTGTGATCTCTACTTTTAGACTGTAGAAAAAACGTTGTGCGTTTTTGCGCCATTTGTTTATCGATTTTTTCAAATTTTCACCTTTTTTCTGTTTTTGCTCATCTTGCAGAGGTAGAGTAAGAAAACTTTTTTGTCGGTCATAAAATATTTTTGGTTTCTAAGTTATTTTAAATAAATTAATTGTTATTATTTGAAATAAAATTTATTGTTACTAATATAAATAAATTATTATCTATACATATAATAAAACTGTGGTTTTCTCTCTGACTGTCTATTTGTGTTCCCATCACGTAAAAACTTATGTACTTATGTACCTTAGTATCATGGTTCAAATATAGGATATTTATTTCCCCGTAAAAATAACTCTTTACCAAGAAAGAGAGAGAACAAATATGTAGTGAAAGTATGCAATTTTACCGATTCAATGCTACTGCAAACTTGGCAGCAACTTTTATTTTTGTCACCGTGTAATACAAATTTGTTTACTGAGCAATTCAAAACCGCGTATTGTAATTATTTCGATGAAGCAGATTTAAGTGGTGCAAATTTTACGCCGAACACAGTGTGCAACAGTTGTTATACTACCCTTCTAAAATGGATTCACGGAAAAAGTAGAAAGTTATCTTTTATGAAGCCAGTAATTTGGGTGGAAGACACAACTGGACATGATAAATCCAGGTGCTATGCATGCATAAATTTTCGTCCTGGATTAAACAGACAACAATTGAAAACAAAAGTATACACTGCTGCATTTACTGCCACACTTCCAGTGCAACGCCCTGCTGATACCGATGCACCTAAACCTCCGAGTGCGGATATTGTGTCCCTGCTAGGCGAAACCGTTTTCACCAATCCGACCGATTCGGATGATGCTGATTGGATACCCGATATTGAAAATAGTGCACCACAACCGCTACCACAAATCGAAATGGATTACACTGTGGCCAAGCTGGGACTATCACAACACAACTCCGAATGGCTGACATCATTTTTGAAGAGAAGAAAACTCACACAGCAAAATGTCAGCGCAACATCATACCGACAACGCCAAGCTGATTTTCAGAAATTTTATTCCGTTGACGAAGCAAATACGTTCACGTACTGCCATGATATCCCAGGTTTAGTTGAAAAATTGGGAATGGATTATATCGCTGGCGACTGGCGTTTATTCATCGATGGTTCAGTTACTAGTTTGAAGGCTGTGCTGCTGCACAAAAAAAATAAAAAACCATGCATTCCATTGGGATTCAGCACAACTATGAAGGAAACGTATGAAGCATTGGGCGAAATTTTGAAGAAAATCAAATACGATAAACACAAATGGAACATTTGTTGCGATCTGAAGGTGGTCAACATACTACAAGGGATTATAGAAAAGGGCGGATATCCAAAATACTTCTGCTTCCTTTGTAATTGGAATTCACGATACAAAGGAAATCAATATCAATGTAAAGATTGGAAAGGAAGAACTCCCGAGCTCAACAAACAATTAAAATTACGCAGTGAACCTATGATAAAGGGCCTGGATGATATTTTGTTGCCACCGCTCCACATGAAACTGGGAATAGCTGGGAAATTCGTTGAAGTGGTGGTCAAAAAAGTTAACGGCGCCTTTAACTGTTTGAAATCCATCTTTCCGAAACTCAGTGATGAGAAAATTAAAAACGGTACGTATCGTACTCTGTATTTCAATATTGTCATATCTAAATTTGTTAATTTCTATACATTCGCATTACCAATAATTTTTTCGTTTTTCTTATGTATTTAAAACAGGTATTCTCAATGGACCTGATATTCGGAAATTGATCAAAAGTGATTCTTTCACACATTTGCTTTCAGAGCATCACGACCACCAACATGCATGGAACGCATTGAAAGAAGTAATAGAAGGCGTTCTAGGAAAGAACCGTGTCCAGCGAGAAGAGATACAGCAACGAGTGGACAGGTTGCTGTTTTATTTCGAAAAAATCGGTGCATCCATGACGCTGAAATTGCATTTCTTGCACCACCACCTCGATACTTTTTTGGCACAATCACCTCAGGAATCAGACGAACAAGGAGAGAGGTTCCACCAGGTGACCATGGCATTTGAAAAGCGGTTCAAAAGCAAAAAATTGGATGCATTGCTTGCGGAGGTTTGTTGGTGGAGTTCCACAATTATGCAGTTTGAAGAAAGCACCGAAGATGAAGACATTGAAATTGGTGGACACAGTGAAAGAAACACGCCCTTGAATAGTATGTGTATCTCGGATGACGATACAGACTCAGACCAACAACCTACGAAGAAAACAAGATCATCAGAACCACAAGCGTCAACTTCTACAAGGATGGATATTGCCAATAATTGAAAAAAATGTTCTAAATTTTGTTTTTATGCATATTATAATTGCGTATTAATTGCATATTATTTTATTTTCATTAAGTTTTTATAAATAAAGTTTTTTTTTGCATGATAATTTTTTAATTTATATTTTTATTTTTATTCTAAGGGTGGTGGCTATAACTGATTTTTGAAATTCATACCTTTACTCAATTGCGAATAAAAGCGAAACGCGTGCATCGATTTTTATGATCTTTGTCTCATTTTGCTCATAGGTTATGTGACTTTGCGAAAAAATAACTAGACTTGAAACTTTTTTCCATTTTGGATTTTTTATGTATTTAAAAAAAAAAAAATTTAAATTTTTAGGCAAAAAATAATTTTTTCCTTTCATACATTCATTTTTAACTTCGAAAGTGTTACTTGTATAGGAAAACAATATATGAACAGATTAAGGGAATTGTAATTCTTAATTTTTTAAAATTTATTTCAACTAAATTGGGCTAGTGGTTGTCGAGCTATGTCAAACAACAGGGCCTAAAACGTGATAAATTCCCCTATACGATAGTACTAACTTCAAATCGATACTAACTTCAAATCGCAGGTAAGAAGACAAAACGAATGATGCAGAAATTCTTCTGTTTGGGTCTAATTTCACATACAGTTCACAGAATTGAGTTGGCAAATCATGTGTTGTACTGTGTTATATTTAAAAATAAGAGTTTTATATAAAAATAGAATTATAAGTCAAATGGCATCATTATTAAAGCATACTAATACATAGTCGATGTAAGTTTAAAGTGTTACCCTATTACGGTTCATAAAATAAGGCCATATGCGCGAAAATCACGCCACTATCGAAACGCCCTTTAATTTTTAGTAATTTTCATTATACTCGTCATAGTAATAGTAAGTTCTTTGAAAGTCTACCAAGCCATCTGTGGGTTAAAAATTTTAAGAGTCTACTTATTACGACTCCAGAGATACAGAGCTGACACACACGGATATTGTTGCGAAAATAAAACGATTACCATTTTACCCTTTGGGTAGGGAACCATAAAAAGCATTTTATTTGTTTTATCTTTGCTCTTTTGATTTTGATATATGCATCGCAACCATCATGCTGCAGGGTCTAGAGAACAGTGGTGCGCTGTTTCTTATTTCCTATGCTCGTGAGTTTAGACACAAAAATTTCGGCTAGCGCAACGTCGCTACACAAACATACACTTCAGGTGTTGCTTTTCTACATTTCAACAATAAAAATCAAATGAGTTGCTTCTAACATTAAAGCACACGATTTCCATTGATTTGGTGTTCGGCTGAGGTGCCATCGATATTTTGCTTAAGACCTCATTGTACCTAAATTGGATCTATATTTTTAAGCTGTTAGGAAGTTAGTCTGTTATTTAATAATCACGACAGCCAAATGCTGATATCATTTAAAAAAGTTTGGCAAAAACAATAAATAGAGTAGGGGTAAGAATAGAGCCTTACGGTACTCCAGACCTGGTTTGCTGTAATCTCATTTAAAAAAAAAACTCTTATAATGTGATACAGTTGAAAATTATTAAGTGGTCTCAAATGCTCTGACCTGACGATGATCTTAACAGTGGTTAAAATCGATGCGATATCATAAACACCCTTATTGTAGAGGAGTTGGAGACCATCAAAGCTCCAACGCACTTTTATCTATAGACATAGATAAAAGTGCGTCTACGATCTTGAACGCATATCGTCATCTCACGATTTGGATCCAAACCACAGCCAGCCCGTGCGTTACTCCCAGAAGAGCCTAACTTATAACTGGACATAAGATTTTGCGTGATTATATTCCGGTAACTTGTAGGACCGATTTTGAAACCCCAGACAAAAAATATTTTCTCCAATTAAAGGTTTTAATTGGTTTCATTATTTGAATCAATTATTTATTTAATTAGTAAATTGTTTTGTTGCGTTTCAAACAGATATATATTTGAATCAATTAAAAAATTAATTGAACTTAAATTTAAAATTAATTAAAACCTTTAATTGCTGCAACAAATTTATTTCTGTGTAGTTTTTGTCTGCAACCCAGTTAAATTGAATTTTAATTTATTTTATTTAAAGTAAACATTTTTATTTTTCAAAAGCTTCTACTGCCTCTCTTTACCTCATTCATTATATGAATAACAATGCAATTTGTTTATCATCCTCTTGTCTATAATTTGAAATATTTTCAGAAGAAAAAAAATACATGAACCTTCTGTGAGCCTTCAAAAGGACCAACTTACGTTACAAACATAAAGGTCATACATAATACCTCTTAGAATAATCACAATAAAGGAAACGGCAATTGAACAAAAATATTTTAGAAGCCACATTTTGTAAAGTTACGAAAAATAATTATTTTTTTGTTTTATAGCAAACATAAAGTTATGATTAAACTTCTATAAAACATAAAGTTATTGCCATTGCTGTCACAGGACTTCTACAGTCTTTCCACGAGAAAAATGTCTAGTATTTTAAACAATAAAAACCACAATACACACACACACACACACACACACACATATTTACTTGTGACAAAAGTCATGACCTCAAAAACAATGCACAAGAAACACATTCTGTCAGCATAATGTATTTATGGAATGAAGTGTTTGGTTTGGAACACAACCAAAACACGAGCCAACAGCTGAAGTACAGGAAACAACCAACCAAGTATCTAGGATACAATGATTTCTTTTTCCTTTTTGTGCAACTTCTTTATATGGAACAGTATAGTGCTGAAGTATGAAGTATGAGTACATTTTGTAATTTTTTTTTTAGGTTTTTACACGGGATGTTATTTTGGTTGTTGTTATCTTGCAACATTCATAGGGGGGGTATAAAAAATGGCTTTTGGAAGTTTGTTTCATTTAATGGGAAATAAATTCTAGATTTTTTTTTGCAGCAATAACGTAACACAAAACTCATATAAATGACATGTGTCGCAAAAAAATAAAATGCAAAATAAAATGCAAAGGCGGCTGGCTGTTGGCTTGAAAAGAGTCTACGTTTGTGTCATTTTCGTTTATTTCCTTTTTGTGGTCGCAATTTTTTGGCCAACATTTATTGATTGCAAATTAAGCTCTATTAAGTGAACCGTAGAGACATATAAAGGGTGTTTTTTATAGAGGTATAGAACTTTAAGTTGCAATAAAACAACGATGTATTCGATTGACATGAATTTATTTATCCGAAAGATAATCATATGACCGCCACGGCTGGCGCGGATGTTATCCAATCTGAACGTCCAATTTTCGATGACTGTTTCCAACATTTGTGGCCGTATATCGGCAATAACACGGCGAATGTTATCTTCCAAATGGTCAAGCGTTTGTAGCTTATCCGCATAGAACAATGACTTTACATAGCCCCACAGAAAGTAATCTAGCGATGTTAAATCACAAGATCTTGGAGGCCAATTCACAGGTCCAAAACGTGAAATTAGGCGGTCACCAAACGTGTCTTTCAATAAATCTATTGTGGCACGAGCTGTGTGACATGTTGCGCCGTCTTGTTGAAACCACATCTCCTGGACATCACGGTTATTCAATTCAGGAATGAAAAAGTTAGTAATCATGGCTCTATACCGATCACCATTGACTGTAACGTTCTGGCCACCATCGTTTTTGAAAAAGTATGGACCAATCATTCCACCAGCCCATAAAGCGCACCAAACAGTCAGTTTTTCTGGATGTAACGGTGTTTCGACATACACTTGAAGATTACCTTCACTCCAAATGCGGCAGTTTTGTTTGTTGAGGTAGCCATTCAACCAGAAGTGCGCTTCATCGCTAAACAAAATTCGCTTATGAAAATCGGGAACAACGGTAATCTCGTTTTGGGCCCATTTGCAAGCGTTGTTCAGGCGTGAGTCTATTCATGATGAATTGCCAAACCAAACTGAGAATAAATCACTTGACAGCTGTTAAATCGGTCGCTATCTTGAAAAGTAATGCCAACTTAAAGTTCTATACCTCTATAAAAAAAACACCCTTTACATTGACTCTTGAATAACTACTTTTATTGGGAAAGACAAGTGTTTCGGCTCTTATCGGCTAGCTACGATGATTCGGTGATAAAAAACTTTTACTCTCATCTACGAAATATGGTTATGGTGCGAGTAGGATATATATAAGAAAAATTGTCCCGAGAGCAATGATTGGGCGACCACGGTATCCCATAAGTTAAAAAATTTGAGTTTTCTTTATTAGCTATATATGTTTGGCTCCCGTAAAAGAACTACGGTACTAAGATAGATAGGAAATATTATTTTTTATTCCCGGTCGCCTTTTAACAGTATAATAACTACACGGCAAAAGGTCTACAATAAAGCACTGCATGAGCACAAAAAATTAAGCTCATAAGACGCTCATGATATTTCGTTGAATTCAGTCTGTTCATTACACTCGAGTAACACGATGAGTGGACAATAATAAACAGCCAAGACCAACGAGATAAATGAGATGAGTTTGCAGAGTTTCCATAAGCAAGTTTGAATAAGTATGAGTAAAAGTTGAAAATAATAACAATGAACTTGGGCGAGTTCAAGCAGTTTTATGCTTTGGGTGAAACACGAACACCGTTTGAGTGTAGAAACAAGACACAAAGTTATTTCTAACAATATTACTTACGTTTATTTTAAGGTCTTCATTTCTTAAGAAATACAAAAAACCACTCGTGCAAGTAAAACGCACTATGCCTTATCTAAAAGTTCTTAACAAACTGAGTGTTTCGAACATGAGACGAATAAACACGGGGCTCACTAGTATAGAAAATTATTTTTACTCAATCAGCTCATTGCGTTTATGATACGAACACAGGTTTGCTTGTGTTTAGTAAGCTAGTTTGTAATCGAGTATGATCATTTGCTCATGAGCACACCCATTAGATGAGATTGCTCATGCAACTGTTTAGTGTACAACTACTACCTGAAATAATTCACTGAGTAACTTAATTTCCGACATGTGAGAGTCGTTACTGGCGTCGAATTTCATACTAGTGTTTTTCAAGAATTTGTGGTCATATTTCGCAAATGATTTTCATAATGTTGGTACGATATTAGCTGTTTGTTTGACTGAACCAATAACTGTACGAGAGGAAATAATCTATAGACTACACGATGTCGTTGGCCAACAACCTGGACTATTTCGAGAAATAACACGCTTTCTCCTGTAAGTCGAATGTTTGACTAATTATGACCCAACATTCTCGAAACCTCGGCTTTAAAGGATTAAGGACTATATAAGGACAATTTAATAATACTGAAGAACATAAAGCTGACTTTATTTATTAGAATCGTTTTCAGAAATTTACTGAAGTAACTTATTAGATCAAATAATGAAGAAATATGTTCCCCAGGAGCATTTCAATAGTCCAACTTAGATGAGAATTTCGATAAACTAAAGATAGCTTAAGCATAGTGATAGCAACGTATGACATTTTAATCCCTGTAGATCAATTAACTCTAAATTAACTGTAAAGGGCGTTTTTACAGTTGACAGAAAGAAAAATTAGTAAATAACTGATTGCCAAAACTTTGCAATTTTAATTCTTATATTAACTTTAAAATTTCTATGTAATTTTAAACTTTTAGAAGAGCAATAACAAGACTTTTGTACAAGACACATTAACAGATATTTGCTCACCTTAAATGGAAAAGTTTTCTACAAACTATTAAATTAATTTGGTATTTATAATGACAACAGTTTAACTTTAATTTTTCTCAAATTTATTATTTATTTATTATTTGGGTTCGAAGGACCACATAATTTTAATCATATACTTTGCGATGACAACAGTTTGTGAAGGGTTTTTTAATCAATTTTTATTATTTATATTTAAAAACAGCTCCGTTAATTATTATTTAAAAATTAATTAATAAATTACATATTAAGAACTTTTTTAACATGGTCCTACGAACCACAATAAAATCAAATTTTTAACGCAATGTCCCCACATTTATGTAACGAAGACAATTTTTACCAATGCAAGCAGCACATAAGTCATATGTAGCACAATTGCAACACCAATATCCTGTCCCTTGAAAACACACTTTATTCCTTTAATGTTTTACTTGAAACCATAACACTATACATTTAAGAGCAAAAAAAAACATTATTTTCCCACATACAATAAAAAAATAAATAAATAAATATAAAGAGGAAAAGAAAATACTAAAATAAAATAAAATATGGCACTTACCTCAACAGAAATTGTAAATAGTGGTGCATGCACGGGACCACTCTGTGATTCCAATTTGTAAACGAGACCATGTCGCAGTTCATTTAACATGGCAACTGTATTTTTTGGTTGTGGCACACGTTCCTTACTGGTCCGAGTTTTCTTTTTGGGGGTAGCTGTTGGAGGAATACGAAATGAAAAAGAAATAAAGAAAATTATTAATTGTTTACGGTGAAAGTGGAGGTTTAAACAGTTAATTGGTTTATTGTTAAAGCGTTTTGTAAGTGAAAGTAGAGGAATGAATAGGTATAGAAAGATAGAGATTTAGAAGGTGAAGTGAATAGGATGAACTCAAGCTTTTAACAAATTTTATAATTTTTTACTAATATTTAGCAACATAAAAGGGAACTTAAAAATGAGTTTTTTACAAAATAATATTGACTTAAGACTTATAGCATCATTCTTCGTATTAATTTTACTTTATATGGGAATAGATCAAAATTGGTTTGTTATACAGTGTGTTATATAAATTCACATCTACTCGAAAATGTTATTGATGTTCTGTTTTCCACATTTATAAAGCTTTTTTATATTGAAAGTCAGAACACAAAAAGTATTTCACTTTCGAGTGGATGTGGAATTACAAACATACGTTGTGACTTATTAGAACAAAGAATTTCATAGAATGAATGAATATCATAACGAAATTTCATAACAACAGTAGCTGCTATAATGACAATGTCTATGTTAATGACAATGTCTATGTTAATGACAATGTCTATGTTAATGACAATGTCTATGTTAATTACAATGTATATGTTAATAACAATGTCTGTGTTAATGCCAATGTCTATGTTAATGACAATGTCTATGTTAATGACAATGTCTATGTTAATAACAAAGTCTATGGTAATAACAATGTCTACAACATTGTTTACATTAATAACAAAGTCTATGGTAATGACAATGTCTATATAGTGACAATGTCTATGTTAATAACAATGTCTATGTTAGTGACAATGTCTATGTTAATGACAATGTCTATGTTAATGACAATGTCTATGTTAATGACAATGTCTATGTTAATAACAAAGTCTATGGTAATAACAATATCTATATAAGTGACAATGTTTTAATGACAATGTCAATTTTAATGACAATGTTTATGTTAATGACAATGTCTATGTTATTAACAGTGTCTATGTTTTAATCACAATGTCAATTTTAATGACAATGTCTATGTTAATGACAATGTCTATATTAAGGACAATGTCTATGTTAATAACAATGTCTATGTTAATGGCAATGTCTATGTTAATGACAAAGTCTATGGTAATAACAATGTCTATATAAGTGACAATGTCAATTTTAATGACAATGTCTATGTTAATGATAATGTCTATGTTAATGACAATGTCTATGTTAATGACAATGTCTATGTTAATGACAATGTCTATGTTAATGACAATGTCTATATTAAGGACAATGTCTATGTTAATAACAATGTCTATGTTAATGGCAATGTCTATGTTAATGACAAAGTCTATGGTAATAACAATGTCTATATAAGTGACAATGTCAATTTTAATGACAATGTCTATGTTAATGATAATGTCTATGTTAATGACAATGTCTATGTTAATGACAATGTCTATGTTAATGACAATGTCTATGTTAATGACAATGTCTATGTTAATGACAATGTCTATGTTAATGACAATGTCTATGTTAATGACAAAATCTATGTTAATGACAATGTCTATATTTATAACAATGTCTATGTTAATGACAATGTCTATGTTAATAACAAAGTCTATGGTAATGACAATGCCTATATAAGTTCCAATGTTTTAAGAAAATGTCTATGTTAATGACAATGTCTATGTTAATACCAAAGTCTATGGTAATGACAATGTCTATGTTAATGACAATGTCTATGTTAATTACAATAACTATCAATGACTATTTAAGTGACAATGTTTTAATAACAGTATCTATGTTACTGACAATGTCTGCGTTAATGACATTAACTGTCATAATGCAGCACTGTCATTATAGAGACTTATGGCAATTAATCTTGTTAAAGGCTCATAAGCAAGAGCCCCCACTCAAACCCCTAAGGGTCTGTGAGCACATACAAAATCTCAACCAGAATCTCACAAAGAGATCAAAATATGTAAAAATTTTAAATCGGTAGCATACAAGCTTTCAACAATGTAGAGCTGTGTCACTTTGCTAAATATTTAGCAAACCAACGCACTTTCATTTTAACCACTTTTTTTGGTTGGGGGCCTTTGCTCATAAGACACAGTAACCACTGAGTCAGAAGGCCTTACTAGTCTGACAACTTTTAAGGAATTTTTTGGAATTTATTTGGAAATTTTTTTTGGAAATTTTTCAGCGAATAAAAAATATTTTCATTTATAACATTTAATCTGAAAAAAAAATTAAAATTTGAAGACATACCTGAATACTTGGAACCCTCGTAACGACGCTTTGAGGGTGATTTACGACTGTAACCATTCATATCGCTTGATGACGATATTTTCATATTCTGAGAACTTTTCTCCTCAGATTCAGATGAGTTTCGTACTGTTTGTGAGAGAAAAATAAAATTTGTTTTGGATTTTACGTATATTTAATAGAGTGAACGAGGGAAACAATATTTTTATTTAATATAAAAGAAACGGATTAAAAATAAATTTAGAAAAAATTGAGATCATAATGATTGGAAAATTCAGAAAGAATTTGTAGTAATTTTTGTCAAATATTTATGTTAAATGTATATCAAATAAGAGTAATGAATATTGTTTTTCTATTTCTGTTTGTTTTTTTCTTAGCTCACCTGAATACTTGGAGCCTTCATACCGACGCTTTGAAGGGGATTTACGACTGTAGCCATTCATATCGGCCGAAGGAGTTAAAACGTTCTGTATAAGAAAAAAATAAAAAAAGAAAAATTAATTAAAACTTTATCTATAGAATTATAAATATATTAAGTAGACATCGATGGGTGGAAAAATCAAATAAAAAAATACACTTATAAAAACAACTATGTATACACCGAAAGTTTTATTAGTTTATTTTGTCGGCCTAAACACTAAAATATAGCTGTTTTATATTTACAACGTAATTTCAATATTTAATTTGCAACATATTTACATTTAGTTAAAGTTAATTAGTTTTCTTTTTTAATAATTACCTATAAAATAGTTATTTATTAAAATTTACATTATTTACAACACAGACACACAACATTTTTAATTACTAATTTTTTCTCACATACTTTTAGGATGCATTGAAATACATATATATTTAAAGCAGTTCGCATTACAATCACTTTAAACGGGCGAGAAAGGGGAGATGTGTTAGTATATAAAAAAAATATTTTAAATAAGTATTTAAAAATATGTTTAGATTATAAAGATTTAATTTAAATAAAAATATTTATAGCGAAATATAAAGATAATTCGAATTTTAATTAACAAACAATATAAAAAATTAAACTATATTTACATAATAATTAATTAAACTAATAAATAAACAAATCAGTATGCATATAATATGTAGTATACGGGTATATGCAAAAAATAATAATTAATACTTCACAAAATTTCTGCATTATAAAAATTTATTCCAGTCAACTGAAAGCATTTAAACCTTAAACGGTGTCGAATTATTCAAAATATTGCATTACACAGCACAACAAAATAAAAAAAATTTCATGTGCTCTTAAAACCACTATATAATTTTGATGTATCATGACTACCTTTGTACAAAAATGGTAAAATTTTTAAATTCTATGGATAGATTTTTTTTTAAAAAATTTTTTTTTAAAATTGCAATTTTTTTGAGACGTTTCTTCAAATAATTAATGATAACTCAAAAACTACTAGTCCGATATTATTAAAATAAATTCAGAAAAATTAAGATTTGCATAGCCTTTAATTCGTCTATATATCGCGTTTCAATCGGATCAATAGTATCGGAGTTATAATAAAAAACTTAAGAAAAAAATATATTTTTTACGTAAAAATGGCAAAAATTTTCGTTTTAAAAAAATCATAAAAAATCGAAAACGGCAAAAAACTTCCAGATTCATTTTTTTATCGCATAGCGACATATAATAGCAACAAAATGAGATATCGACCATAAAAATCGATTGATTTTTTTCGAATTTATTCACAATTTAGTGAATTCGCTCATTTTCACAAAATTTTAGTTTTTTGCTTGATATACGCATTATAGCGGGTTTTCAAATGTGTGAAAAACATAAATTTTCCAATTTCAAGGGGTGCATGTCGGATTATTGTTAGATTTGATGAGAAACTTCCACCCACAAAATTTTAGTCGAATTCGACAACGTTAACACGTAGCGCATAGGCCCCAAATCTGAAAAAAAGCGTTTAAATCGAAAATAATTGACAAAATTTTCAGTTTTTGCAAAATTAACGCTATTTATTTCCCCTTTTGCAAAAAAGTGGATCCTGGTCCTTAGGGCAAACACAATGAGATTTACAATAAGCTATATGTCTTTAAGTTTTCGAGTTATTACAATTTTCACTGGCCATTATATGTCCTTGAGAACTTGCCGAAGACAATTTACAAAAACATTTTACTTTTAAAATTTTTTATTTTTTTCTTTTTTAACAATAAAATATAAAATTTCGCTAAAATTGACTGATATCTTCCTATTACACAAAAAAATAAAAAAATTAGATGCTTTTGAAACCACTATACAATATCCAGGTACTGCCAAAGTGTTTTGGATGAATGAGAAATGTATGGCAAAACAAGTACGCGAAATACTGTTTTGGGCAAAACACGTATTTCTGTGGGACACGTGTTACTGTGGAAATACAGTATTGAATGTAGAAAATTGTTTGGAACAGATCTTTATGGCATTTTTATGATTTTCAGAATTAAAAAAAGTAAGCAATAAAGGAAAAGTTTTTTAATTTTTACGATTTCAGTAGAAATCTGATAAACGATGAAATGCTCCTTTTCTGTTGGCTACCTGTCGCCCTTGCTTCATTTTGACAATTGCGGCGGCAAAGTAATAAACGTTCATAAATTTGCGTGCACGCCGAATTGAGTTTTTCCGCTGGCTACCTGTAAAGATTGATTTTTTGCATAGCATTCCTTAATGTTTTTTTACGATTCTTGGGAAGAGGTAAAAAATAGGACCACATTAAGGGTTGTTCGAAATTTTAGTATCATTATTTATAAGAGCTCCTTGAGCCATTTCTATTCATTCAACAAGTGTTTGCGGTAACAGAAGCATAATTTTCAATCAGCCATGAGCAAGAAAACTAGAACATTTTTATGTAAAAACAATCCGGACTCATTTTGTTATGTGTGCGGCCAATATATTAACGAAAAAAAACGGAAATGCTTCTCAGCTTCATTTCAAAAGTCATATGAAGATTGCTTTAATATAAATCCGAAGAATTTTAACGAACATTGGACGCCGAGTACTATATGTACTTCATGTCGGAATATTTGACGGCCCACAAATTCGCAAATTGGTCAAAGATACCGATTTTCTCAGTTCAATGTCAGAAATTGAGAAAAATGCATGGGATTCGTTTGTATGGGTTATTCAACATTTCTTAGGAAATAACAAGGATGATGATTATGTTGCGCACGTTAAAGAGATGTTAACTCACTTCCAGAATCTTGGATGCAACTATGGATGGAAATAAATAGCGTTAATTTTGCAAAAACTGAAAATTTGTCAATTATTTTCTATTTAAACGCTTTTTTTCAGATTTGGGGCCTATGCGCTACGTGTTAACGTTGTCGAATTCGACTAAAATTTTGTGGGTGGAAGTTTCTCATCAAATCTAACAATAATCCGACATGCACCCCTTGAAATTGGAAAATTTATGTTTTTCACACATTTGAAAACCCGCTATAATGCGTATATCAAGCAAAAAACTAAAATTTTGTGAAAATGAGCGAATTCACTAAATTGTGAATAAATTCGAAAAAAATCAATCGATTTTTATGGTCGATATCTCATTTTGTTGCTATTATATGTCGCTATGCGATAAAAAAATGAATCTGGAAGTTTTTTGCCGTTTTCGATTTTTTATGATTTTTTTAAAACGAAAATTTTTGCCATTTTTACGTAAAAAATATATTTTTTTCTTAAGTTTTTTATTATAACTCCGATACTATTGATCCGATTGAAACGCGATATATAGACGAATTAAAGGCTATGCAAATCTTAATTTTTCTGAATTTATTTTAATAATATCGGACTAGTAGTTTTTGAGTTATCATTAATTATTTGAAGAAACGTCTCAAAAAAATTGCAATTTTAAAAAAAAAATTTTTAAAAAAAAATCTATCCATAGAATTTAAAAATTTTACCATTTTTGTACTAAGGTAGCCATGATACATCAAATGTATATAGTAGTTACTCGAGCATATTTTTGCTGTTGCCCTGTGTTATCGTTAATTTATTCAAATCGGCTTCATAATTAAAAATGATTTATAACAACTTTTCGATATTTTTTTAATTTAAAATAAATTTGCCAAAAAGGGTTAATTTCTTTATAACGTTTAAAACTTATAACCATGACATATTGACCATTGCATTTCACAGTGAGAACCATTGCCTTAGTGGCGATAAAGTTTCTAAGCCAAGGACCGTCACACGAGATAGACAACGCTGTTGTTTACGTATAAACAAATTTTTCAAAATTTTACAAATTTGTTTTAGTTGTGTTTGACAGTGACCTTTAAAGTGGACCCAGGGAACTCTTTTACTTTTAATTTCACTGCTGCATTTCCAAAGCAATGTGCTCTTGGAGAAAATGAGGGCAGCAGAAGCCAGGATTTCTGGAACCTGATTCTGAAAGAACAGGTCAGTGTTAAATATTACGGGTTCTTTTCGAGGCCCGACCAGTGGCCAAAGGACTGGTACCACGGAAACCGGTGGCCCCACAGCGAACCTCTCACCTCTGTGGCCGGTTGTTGGTGAGGTCCCCTTCGGAGATTCACGTGGTGGTTGTGGTTAAAATCGATGTATGCAGAGATGGTGCATTGTTGTTCAAATTGTGCTGTTACACACTCAACAAAAAGGAGTTGGATGGGTTTCCAAAAAAAAAAACCCTAAACAAAAGGTTAGAACATGGATCCACAATTTGGCATGATCTATAAATTGCTACTCATTGAGACGGCGCAGTATGTCTAGTGCGACATGGGTGCCATTACACATATACGTTGTCATAAAGTGTTCTGTAATAGACAATGGGGGCGCTAATCTACGCTTTTATTTCAGTCGGTAATAAACCACCGTCGGATAACGCCAACGCGGCTAGATGCCCACGTTAGTCTTTATCACATCTGACTGTCATAATGCAATGACTGTTAGAATGACATTGACTGTCATAAGGGTAATGGTTGTCGTAATGACAATGACTTTCAAATTGATAAGGAATGTCATAACGACTATTTCTGAGATAGGCTACCGTTGAAATTACTTTCATAACGAATGAATAACCAACAATAGTGACTACTGTACTGAAAATATCTGTCTTCATAATCTTAATAATAACTATTACAATTACAAACACTATATATTGACACCTGAATATTACTTTATAATGTTGACTGTCATATTGACAAACAATGACTGTCAAAATGACAAACAATGACTGGCATAGTGACAAACAATGACTGTCATAATGACAAACAATGACTGTCATAATAACAAACAATGACTGTCATAGTGACAAACAATGACTTTCAAAATAACAAACAATGACTGTCATAATGACAAACAATGACTGTCATAGTGACAAACAATGACAAACAATGACTGTCAAAATGACAAACAATGACTGCCAAAATGACAAACAATGACTGTCATAATGACAAACAACGACTGTCATAATGACAAACAATGATTGTTATAATGACTTTCATAATGACAAAGACTGTCTTATTGATAATGTCCGTCTTAATGACAATTTCTGTCATAATGACAAGAAATATCCGAAGGACTGTGTATGAGATAGTCTTGCGTTGAAAGTTATAACGACTGTAATCAACAATAATGAAAAGTGTACTAACTAAAACTGTCTTAATGACAGTATTTATTAAAGTAACAATTACAAATACCAAACACCTGATGCCATTATGACAACAAATGTCATAATTACAAAGCTTTTTGTAATGATATTGATCTTCTAAATAGCAATGAGTGTTTTAACGCCAATTATTTTATTATTATTCTATTGCAATGCATATTGCCATTGGATGTGATTACGACAATATGTAACTAAATAGCAAATATTCAGATAATGACATTTATTGTGATGCCTTTCGTTAAAGATCCTCGATACTGGCCATTTGTTGGGTATGTTTAGCGAGCGCTTTCGATGTAAAAACATTATAATCAAGCCACCCACATCTTGGATAATCACCAAAAGGAATGACAACAATATTTTATTGCAACAGTGACTGTCATAATATCTAAAGCTAACATTGGCTATCGTAGTAATAGATACTTTAATAAAAACATTTAAAACTTACTGCTATGACAGTAAAGTAATATTCTGTATGGCAATTACTGTATTAAGGATAATGGCTTTTCCTCATGACAGTGACAGCAATATTCGTAAATTTCAAAACAGAAGCGCCTGTCACACGTACGATGTCTGTCGTAATTATCACCAATTAAAGATTTTAATTGGTTTCAGATTAAAATTTAATTAAATAATTAACTGATTCAATTATTGTTTTATTAGGATTTTTTTCTTCTGTTTTTAATATATATTAGCTGTGCCCGCCACGTTGTGGGCGTCCTGACAATATTTTGCTTAGTTTTGCTTTGAAAGTAATCCACACCAATTGAAAGACTCTTACATTTATAGTGCTTCAGTTATGGTTTATGTATTTAATTTATATAAAGGTACCCATCCCTCGATAAAATTCTAAAATTTATAGAAAAAATACTAAAATTCTAAAAATTATTGTTAACCTCTGTAAGTGGTGTTTAAAATATTTTAATAACAATGTAATTCCACAAAAAAAAAAATACAAATTTTAATCAATTGGCGCCATCTGTTGCGTAATAGTTTCTAAAATATCCCACTTTTAAAAACAAAAAGGTGTGTGGTGAAAATGTAACCGTGTTGAAAATATCCCAGTTTTAAACCGGAAATTGCGTTTTTCACTGCTTTTTTGTCCACTTTCTCTTGGAAATAAGATATTTTTGCGGAAAAAAAGTATCCTATATTGGGATCAGGATACTAAGGTGCCTCCTCACAAAATTTTGTCAAAATCCATCCAGTAGTTTGTACGTGATGCAAACACAAACAATGAAGGACAGACAAACAGAATGAGTTACTATTTTATTATATGTATAGATTTGAATCAAATAAAAAATTAATTGAACTTTAATTTAGAACTTATTAAAAGCTTTAATTGTTGCAAAATTATTTTTTTTTTTTTTTGGGCAGATCAAATCTCTAACGACCGCTTAAATTTTGTTTTGCATCTTCGTCATCTTTAACTGAAAAAATATCGTTACTCTATTTGATTATAAAATTACAAGCCTGTTTTTAAGCACAGCTTTTGGACTCTTCTAAACATTTCTAAATTTTGAGTAGTGACTCTATTTGATTTAGTGTGCGATATATAATAAATATGTATATCATTTCCAACTCTCTAAATAATTTATGGATTTTATTTTGAACTTTTATTTGCTTTCATTTTGCTTCTAAGCAAACCTTATTTATCGAACCTGTGCTAAGCTTAAGAAAATGCTTGGTTATACTTAAAGTTATATGGCCATTAATTTTTTATACTCAACAGTTTAATGGTGAAAGTGGTGTACGAACATAAATTGTAAGTGTTTCAACACTTTTATGTAGAAACTAAAGTTTACTTTTTTTTGTGGTACAACGTAATTTATAAACTAAAAAGGGGCACTGCACATTAGGTTATGACATTTGGCTGACAATACAACACTATTTGTTGCCATAATACAGAGGCAAAGGTAAAACAAAATTTACATTTAACATTTTTTTTTTTTGGATTTTTTTTTTATATTTAACATCTAACAAGTTTAAAAACATTAAGCAGGAGGAACAAGGACTGTTATGCGAAGATAGTGTTAGGTATGTGTTGTACTCATTGAGGTAGCAGCCCCCAGAAGAATTTAAAGACAAAGTAATTATTGTGTAAAAACAAACTGTGTGGCAAAGTATGTTTTAATGATTATAATGGGGTTCATGATGTACAGGCAAGTAGGCAGGCCAGGTAGTTTTTGACGCTAGTTTGGCTGCTAACTGAACAAACTCTATTAATTCTTTTATTTTCACAGAACTGCAAAAGTATTTATGTTTTCCGGTAGCAATTTTCCAACTGAATGTACTATGCATATACTAGTATTAGTTCTAGCAATTGCAGTTCATAATGGTGGGCTAAGACTGGCCATTTTTAGCAGCCACTGTGGCGCATTTTTATTGTTCGTCACTATTGAGTGGGAAGAAAATATAACAGTTTCGTCATTCCGTTTGATAATTCAATACCACTCAATTGCAGGCCCATATTTTGGATTCAATTAGGAAGAGAAGTAGGAAAACTTTAAACATCATTCATTTTCCTACAAAATCGTACGATTTAATCCCAACAAAATCTGAAAAAAATAGTTTCAAAATGTCGTTGTAGGTGCCAGACTATTAGACATAAAGAATCTTCTTGCAAAAATATTTTTTGAAATTGTTTCAAAGGATTATTAAATCATACAGAAGACATCTCAAAAAGTCTGTCACACACAAACACTTCTAATCCGCATTATCAAACTTTTTGAGCACACATGCCATTTTTGACAGATCGAATGAGTGAGGTATGATAGTGAATAATTGCCTTAAACACTAAAAGTAGTTTTAGTTTTGCTTTTCAATGAAAGTTTCTGAGTCAGAATTTAAACAATGAGATTTTTGCTGGACTTTTTTTATCGATTCTCTTTTAAAGCCGCAGCGAAAATTGGTGGGCATTTATACCAACACTTTTTTTTATAGTGGCCAATGGGTTTTTTGACATTTAAGTTTTTAATTTCGGTTATTATTAGTGTAACGCGATAGAGGCCAGAGCCATATTAAACTACAAAAACGATACTGTCAGCTAAAAAAAAAAAAAAAATTATTAAAAAACGTGAGATCATCAAATTTATGAGATAATGTCAGTGAAGATTGTTGTTGAAAAAAAAACAAACTGGTGAACTGAAGTACATACTGTTTGACCACCCCTTAAACAGTGGGCTATGAAGTCTTATTTTGGAGCGTCAAAAGCTTTTAAATTTCTACCTTCTGCTCCCAAATAAAGATATGGCTAGGTTAGGTTAAGAAGGGTTGTGGCTAATAACAGTGACACCTAAACTAGAAGACTCAGAGGGTCCATTGTGATTCCGTTCAGAGAGCTAAACTAAACCGACGTCCTGATACCTATACCTTATCCACACGATTTCTTTAAGATTACATGCAGCAGATTTAAGCCTGCGTGTTTGCAATACCTGGCAGTGACTCAAAAGTTCAATAGTTTCTAATTCTACTCCATTCTCACACATTCTACAGAAATGGACTGTGGTAAACCGGTAACTTATCTACTATATCTCGCCCTAATGGCGCCGTGGCCAAACGTTGCACCTACAAAGACTCTTAAAACTTTTTTGTTTAAACTCTGAAGCAGTTTAGTTCTTGCTTCTTGTTTAAAATGGGCCAAATAGGTCGTGAGACCCCGCAATCCTCTCTAGATTCTAGGTACTGATTAGTTCTGCCTATGACCTAGTTAGTGGCTTACCAGCTTTTTTAACACTGTAACGTACAGAGTGACTTTCTCACTTCCTGTCACGTACCCATGCAGCAACGACTTGGGTCTCTGGACCGAAATGTAGTTTGAGGAAAATCCAGCACTATGGGCAGCAAATTAGGAAAATTTTGTAATTTTCTAATATGTTGCCGACATCATGTGATTTTAGTGTTTTAAATTCGCCACCAAGATGGTGCAATTTGCCACCGCTATACTAAATTTGACGGGGTTTACTAGTCAAGGATCGAATTAATGCAAACAGTGGTGCCTATTATGAGCAACTTTCGATCTTCGACTGTAGTTGAAGGAGCTGATCAAACGAATTTTTATTTGGTATTATGGTGGCGCACATTCGATAAAACTAGCGCTATTGTGAATTGGACTATTCACTATTGTGAATGGTGATATTCACTGTTGTGAATTTGATTATTCGCAATAGTACATATTTATCAGCTGGCACTATAAATAAATATTGTATTACTAATTTATAAGGGAAAATTTTAATTAATTATTAATTAATATAATCACTTTTGCTGTTGTTCTAACACATGGCCCATACAATTTAGCTCCTGTGTGGTTTCTTCAGCGAAGATCGAAAATCGAATTCCACTTATAAAGGCCAATATTCTACCTCTTGGCGCTTTGAAAACAATTAACCGTCAACTTATTGGGAAGGAACTGGCAGCAATGTTCATACGTTGAAAATAACCTAAGAATTAGTCACTCCTGTATTCCACATACATATCATGACAATGATAGTTGGCTGAAGGGTACATAAAATTCGGCACAGCCTTGTGAAAACTTCTTATTTGATTGTAGTGAAAATATTTATAACAATGAGGAAATACTGGTGTTGGTAAAAATGTATAAGTATTTTTTGCTGTTTAAGTTTTGGGGAAACAGACCTTAAAATGTTTGTGAAATTTAGCAAAATTATGCAAACGACATAAAAATGCAGTTGTAGTCAAAATAAAGCAACATTTAATTTAGACCAACCCGAAGTTTTGTTTAAATAGAGAAAATAGAAAAAAATAAAAACAGAAACAGAAGAGTAAAAGGAAAATATCAACAACAACTGTAAACTAAAACTTAAAACAACAACAACTACAACTACTACTACTACTACTACAATAACAATAAATAAAAAGCTTAAACAACTATTTGCAATATAAACAAACGAGGTTGTGTGTAGCAGCAACAAAAGGTACAAGCAAAAAAAATTCATGTAGCCTACTTTAAGGGTGCTTCAGTTGTGAATGAAACTAAAAATATAAAACAAATAAAATAATTTAGCTTGTATTGTTAAAATTAAAAAAAAACATTTTGTTAACAAGAAAAAAAAACAAAATACTCCAGTATAATTTTAGGCGTTAAGTTTAGCAATTAATTTCGTTGTTTTATAACCGAATTTTCATCATGGATTAATCTAAAAATTTTATATTTTCAATTATTTTTTCTTCTCTTCTTATTTGCATCCCATTGACACTGTTAAAATTTATTAAAGACTAGCTATACCCGCCACTTTGTCAGCGTCGATATTGCTTTTAAAGCAATCCACAACAAAGACCCTTACTTTTTTAGTGCTTCAGTTAAGGTTTATGTATTTACTTTATGTAAAGCTTCTCATCCCTACTAAAAATAAGTAAATTCATAAACCATAACTGAAGCACTAACCGATATTCATAGTTCAGGCATATCGGTTATTACTTCTGTTATGGTTTAGGTATTTACTAAATAAAGGGTCTCATCCTTACTAAAATAACTGCGAACTCTCACTACTTTTTCTTCTCCTGGAAATAAAATGTTTTCGCGGAAATAAAGTATGCTATATTGGAATCAAGATATTAAGGTACCTCCTCACAAAATTTTGTTAAAATCCTTCCAGTAGTTTTTACGTGATGCGAACACAAAAAGAAAGACAGGCAGAAAGTCAGTCAGTCAGACAGTAAATAAGTTTTTAGATTATATTTTATTTACATATTGCCTACCTGCAGGGGCAGTAAAAGCCAACTTTCACCTATTTAAAGTGCTTATTTATTTTTTACAGAGTAGCAGAAGAAATTGTTTCAATTTAATTTGTAACTAGATCCTAATAAGCTGCCCTGACGTTTATTTGCTTTCAGACCTTAAAAGTGCCAAACAAAAAATTCTTTAACTGTTTCAAAATGACATTAAATGGCAATTGAACGACAGACAGACAACACCCTCTTTCTCAAGCAATGTAAAACTAAAGCAATGTCTCTTTCTCTCTCTATTGAAAACATGCAATGCAGTAAACTGTCAGTCTAATGTTTAAATACGAACACAATATTATAAATCTTAATGCTTGCAACGTAAAAATTTAAATTGCGTACGTAACAAAGCACGTAACAAAGCTTGATAAATGTCAATGTAAATTTTTTTTTGTGGATTGTATTGAAAAAAAGAATAAAATATATAATTTTATGAACTTAAATATTAAATTTTTCGTGGCTTTATCCACCAAATCAAAGAAAGGAGCTTAAAGGGGAAAGAAAATATTGTTAGTTTTTTTCATGGGAAATTTTTAATTATATAAAATTTTTGCCACAACTGGCATGGACATTTAAATAAATACTTATAACAATTTTTGCTAAAATATGTTCCCAATGCAGCATTTTATTTATGATGTAATAAAATATAGCATACCTTATGGGCTATGAAAAAGACTGCAAAAAATATTTAAAATTCAATGCAAGTTTTGTCCAGTATAAAACCAAAAAATAAAAAAAAAAATAAAAAAATAAACCAAAGTATAAAACAAAAAAAAACTTTGCTTTAATACGAGGGTTACTATTTAAGTTCTAATTCAACTGAAAAAAAAAAATAGTATTTTTTTCTATAAAAAATCGGCCTAGTGCATTTTGGTTCTATAGACAAAGGGTCCCTACCACCGTAAGACATTAAATTTTTTTATGTTAAAAACTGGTTTATAATTTACTAAAATAGTATAATTTAACGTTAACAAAATTTTTGGCGATTCGAAAAAAAAATAATTGAATAGAAATTATTATTAGTGCTTTAGCACATTATTGGAAGCATACTTTTAGGATTTATTAAAATACATATTATATATATAGCAGACATAGTAATACACTTTCTGTGTTTGCCTGAACAGGCCTGCTGCTAAAAATTGGAATTTTTGTTTTACGCAAACTTTCTTAAACCTGGAAAAGTTTAAAATTATAAATTATCGAAATTTTAAAATCAATTTTATTTCTAAATCATGGGCAATAATTGATTATATAAAACTAACAGCGCCCGCAACGTCGTCAGCATCTTGACAATATTTCGTTCGAATTTACGTTTTGTGTTGAAAATAATCCGCACCATAATTTTAAGATTCTTTCTTCTATAGTTCTGCAGATATGATTTTTATATTTACTTTATATGGAGGTAACCATCTCTGTGTAATTACTCAGGATATTACAACATATAAAATTATATTATTGCAGAGTTCTGTAATTAGTGTTTAAAATTTTCTGTTTACAAAAATTAAAAAGGTGCTGCCAAGTATTCAGTAATTTTTAAAAATTAAGTAAAGTTTCGTAATTTCACTTTTTATCTCTATATTTTGTATATTTGAACCGAAACAGTTAAGTCCCCATAACATTTTATTAAAGCTTATCCATCGAAAAGACAGATAAAATTTATAAAATAGGCGAATTGTATTTCATATCGATTACTATCGGCACCAGCAACAAAAATATTTTTACAGTACACACACGGTGCCTTTACAATTTTATTATTTAATATACATATAATAAATTAGTAACTCATTTTCTGCCTTTTTGTCTGTCTGTCTGTCTGTCTGTCTGTCTGTCTGTCTGTCTGTCTGTGTATCTTTCATTTTTGTGTTCGCATCACATAAAAACTACTGGATGGATTTTAACAAAATTTTGTAAGGAGGTGCCTTAGTATCCTGACTCCAATAAAATATACTTTTTTATATCTTATTTCCAAGAGAAAGTGAAGAGGAAGCAGTGAAAGCACGCCGATTTTTTTACCGATTTAAATGTACTGCATACTTTAAGGCAGCTCTTATTTTTAAAAGCTATATATTTTAACCAATGTTGCGCAACAGATGGCGCTGTTTTAAAATAATGAGTAACTATTTCCCGTCTGTCTTTTACAGAGCTTTACAATAATTTTTATAATTTTATATAAATTTTAAAATTATATTGAGGGATGAGGGGTACCTTTATATAAACTAAATACGTAAGGGTCTTAAAATTGGTATCGATTACTTTCAAAGCAAAATCGAGCAAAATCAATTGTCAGGACGCACACAACGTGTGTGGGCACAGCTAGCTAGTATAACTTAAAAATATAAATCAACATATTAGCAAGAATTTTTTTATTTCAATTATCTGTTACAAAAAAAACTTAAAATAAACATTTAAAAAACATTAGAGAAAACCTTTGAGAACCTGTTTGAAAAAGCCTTTAAAAACCCCTTTGAGGAACCCTTAGAGAAATCCTTTGAGAAAAAATTGATAATAAATAGATTTTTCTCAACCAAAGAAAAACTTTTATTTTTTATACAAAAATCCAATTTTATTTTCATTTGAGAAATAGATGGATTTCAAGTCATTTTTAATTTAAACTAATCTAACTTATGTTCTGGCTCAAAATTCTTATAAATAATTACCATCGTATTAGTTTTATTTACAGAAATTAAACTAAGCAAAAACTTAAAACGAACTTAAAATAAACATTTAAAAAACCTTAGAGAAAATCTTTGAGAAATCCTTTGATAAAACCTTAGAAAAATTCTTTGAGAATACCTTTGAGAAAACCTTTGAGAAAAAATTTATATTAAATAGACTTTTCTCAACCGGAGAAAAAAATTTTCTTTTTGAGAACAAAATCCAATTTTATTTTCATTTGAGAAATTTATAGATTTCAAGTCATTTTTTAGTTTCAAGGAAACTAACGTATTTCAAGCTTACAATTCTCACAAATAATTACCATCGTTTTACAACATTTTCATTTACAGAAATTAAACTAACCAAAAAAACTTAGCAAAAAAATTTAATTTTTTATTGACCAATTTATCAAATTAAATTCCACACACGTAGTTGGGAAACCTTAAAAAAAAGTGCCAACAAAATGAAAAAGAACAAAATTATAAAAAAAAACTTTTATTGTTAGCTTTACGAAGTTGGGCTCCTCTAACACAAAACTTTTTCTCATGATTCTTGCATCCTGGCAGGCTGTTTTTATTTAATACTCATAAGACAATCTGTCGATTTGATTGCGTTGCTGGGAGTTGGAACAGAAATGCTAGGATGCACATGAAAAAAAGCAGGACTAGAATGTCTAAATAATATTTGAAACTGTGCCAAAATCTATCGTTTATATCAAATGCACATACTGTACATACATGTTACTTAGTAGTTTCCCAATATGTCTGCCGTTGTTTTGACTTACATAAATGGTCGTCGGTATTTAAAATGATGGTGTAACAGACTGACTAAACCATTATTATGATTGTAATTTTTTTTTTTTTTTCATTTATCTCTATTTACTTCTTGCTGATTAAAATTTTTTGAATAGCCTAAATTGTAAAACAATAGATTTCTTTTGTAAGTAAATTTAAATTTAAAAAGTATTTTTAATTTCTCAGCATTTGTCTTTCACTTCTTTATTAAAACTGAGGTTTTTGGTTTTATGGTCAAACTATTTAAAAATACTATTGCAGAATATTTAAAGAATTTGCAACTTTTATAGCAAGAAATATACATATTAAACGCCCCTAAAAGTATACTTTATCTTTACCACAACCCCTATTTTATTGATTTAGTTGATTTTTTTTTTCTTAAATAAATATAAAGATTAAAATCTTATGCCAAATTTGTATTTGTATATTTTCAGTCCTGCTACTGAAACTGCATTTTTTTATATTCCTTTTCTTTTGCCAAACTATAAAGTATATTTATAAGGGCATCCATTTGTTATAAAAAATAATTATAAAATTTGTTGGCATAAGGTTGAGTTGAGTTGATTTTTGTTTTTTTTTTTTTTGTAAAACAAAATGTTGCATACTTTTAAAGATTAAAAACAAACTGCATAAACCAGTAACTGAATAACTAAAACTGAAGTTTTTGTGTTCTGTATACAAATTTATATTCAAAAATAATCTATCTATAAGGAGCAGAGTAATCTTAAGATGAACTAAACACAAGAGTAACACTATTTGTTTTTTAAATTAAAATGCGATAGTTTGGTAATCGTTGTGTAAAGAACAGTACGTTTTGTCTTTCAAAAAAATTACAAGAAAATGTACCTGGGGAAAAAAGTACTTTTTGAAAAAAAAATTCTTTAAAAAATAAATGGTATTTTTAAAGAAGGTAAAGATTTGCGTTTTAAAAAAAATACGTATTGAAGAAAGTACCTTTTGATAACTTTACGTTTTGTAAAAAGTACTTTTTAAAAAATATATTCTCTACATAAAAAACTATCAATAAAAAGTACCTATTGAAAAAAGCATATATTAAAATGAAACTTAAAAAAAAAATAATTTTCAAAAAAAGTACTTACATCGAAGCTACGTTTTAATATAACCTTTTTTTAGAAAGCAAAAAAACTACCTTTCTAAAAAAGTACCTACATCGAAGGTACGTTTTAATATAACCTTTTTTTAGAAAGCAATAAACTACCTTTCTAAAAAGTACTTAGAAAGCAAAAAAAACTACCTTTCTAAAAAAGTACCTACATCGAAGGTACGTTTTAATATAACCTTTTTTTAGAAAGCAATAAACTACCTTTCTAAAAAGTACTTACAACGAAGGTACGTTTTAATATAACCTTTTTTTTTTAAAAAGCAAGAAAGTAACTTTAGAAGAAACTAAATGTTTTCAATAAATATCTTTTGACGAAACCTTCTGAAGAAAGTTCATTTGGAAAAATAAATTTTTGAATTAAGTGCCTTTTATAGAAGGTACCTTTTGACATATTATTTTACGTAAGTACCTTTTGAAATATGTACACATAGTAAAAGAAGCTGCTGTAAAAAGACGTTTAAAAAAAAAAATTTTAAAAAATCTACATTAGGAAAAAAGTACTTTTTGGAAAAAAGTACCTTCGTTTAAAAAATATGCATGTAAATTAAAAAAACAGTCTTCTAAAGAAGTTACATCTAAAAAAAAGAGCCTTTGAAAAATTAATGATAAAATATATTTTTATTTTCTGATTAAAATAAACTAAAATAAAATCTATACATATAATAAAACAGGTAACTCATTTTCTGTCTGTATGTCTTTCTCTTTGTGTTCGCATCACGTAAAAACTACTGGATGGATTTTAACAAAATTTTTTGAGGAGGTACCTTAGTAACCTGATTGCAATACAGGATACTCTTTTTCCGCAAAAATATTTTATTTCCGGAGAAAGTGGAGAAAAAGCAGTAAAAGTACGCCGTTTTTTACCGATTGAAATGTACGGCATACTTTAAGGCATTTTTTATTTTGGAAAGCAATATATTTTAAGCACGGTTGCACAAAAGATGGCAGTGTTTTAAAACAATGAGTAACTCATTTTCTGTCTGTCTTTTACAGAGCTTTACAATAATTTTTAGAATTTTATATAAATTTTAGAATTTTATCCAGGGTTGGGTACCTTTTTATAAAGTAAATACGTAGGAGTCCTACGATTTTGTGTTGATTACTTTCAAAGCAATATCGAAAAAAATATTGTCAGGACGCACACAATGTGTGTGGGCACAGCTAGTACAAAATAATATTTTAAGATGCGGTTTTGAAGGACACAACAAGTTTTCAAAAGTATGTACATTTTCACAAGATTTTTTGTGAGAAAAAAAAATATTTTATATCTAAGTGCCTTTCAAAAAGGTCCCCAAAAAAGGACTGTTCCGTTTCAAAATTAGCCTTGAAAAGAAGTACCTTTTAACAGAAGTAGCATTCAAAAAAGGATCTTTTATAACAACACCTTTTGAAAGAATTATATTTTTAATAAGTACCTTCTGAAAAAGTAGCTTTTGAAAAAGTACCTTTTGAAAAAAATACTTTTTAAAAAAGTACTATTCGCAAAAGTAATTTTAAATAAAAATTTAAAAAAAAAGAACTTCTGAAAACAAAGCCTAAAAATATTTTTAAAAGCGTTTTTTTTTTTATTCTCCATATAAATGACATATAAATTCTGCAAAAATATCTTTTTGGTAAATATTTTACAATTGAAGATCAGCTGAAAAAAAATATATTTTTTTAATAGTTAATTTCAAAATGGTACCTTTTTATCTGAGGAACGGAACCAGCAGCTATTCAAGCAAGACTTTTTTTTGCATTAGCTGGGTGTTTGTAGAGAGTGGGCAAGAACCTGACTTTTGAATAGATCTGGCAAGACAATATTTAAGTCTGTTTGGCGAGGAAATCATTATTATTTAAATCGTTTTATTTGGTCCTGACAAAAGATAAGAAATGTGTGCTTAAAATAGTGATTGCCATACCGAGAAGTGCGCGTTCGCCCTTGCAAAACAACAGATTGTATTTGATTATGTAAGAAACCCCCATAGTGGGCGGATATTTCAAGCTATGTAAAGCTGAGAACCACAAGGATATTCTCGCTTATAAAAAAAAATCTGTAACGAATATCTGGCATCGTGAGCTGTACCCCAATATAAAGTGAAAAAGCAACACTTTAATAGAGTGTTCGTAAAATACCTTGTGATTAACGTACTTTTTGTTAAAAGTACTTTCAGTAAAGTACCTTTTTTTACTAGGTACCTTTTTGACTTAGTACCTTATTTTACTAGGTCATTTAAAAACAAATGAAAATGTTTAAACGTATCTTTTGGATTAAGAGAATTAAAATTAAATTTAATTTTTTAAAAAAATTGTTGCCGTGTTTCTGTTTTGTTATAAAAGCAACAAACTGTTTGCATTCAAACCGTCATAATCATTGTTAAAAGACGTGTTGGTAATAAATATTTGCCTAAAATATACGTGTAAAGCTTTTAAAACCTCAAAACAAATATTTTAAAACATGCTCAAACTGAAAAGAAAAACAAAACCGAAAAAAACGTATGCGATAATAACAACAGCTCGTTTTTAAACATTAAAAACTTGTTCAAGATACTTTTGACAACTTTTAGGGGAAATTGTAAAAAACCAAATATTTAAGTTGCTGTTAAATTACGTGCGGAAAGCGAAAAGGAAATTGTTTTAAAATATAAACAATCAACAAAATGTCACGAGTATATATATTTTTTTCCTTTCTGAAAGAGAAAGCTTAAAAAAATATTTTAAAAGGAATAAAGTATTGTTGCAGAACTAAACTGGATATTCTTTAAATCATTGCACTGTGGTTCAAAAAATTTATTTAAAATTCGCCAATGTTATTTTTACAATTTGAAAACATTAATATACATATATACCAACTAGCTGTGAACGATTTCGTAAGATTTCGGTTTAAAAGCAATCCACACTAAAAACCCTTACTTTTTTGGTGTCGCCTTAAACTATGCTTCAGTTATGGTTATGTATTTGCTTTATAAAACAGCGCCATCTCTTAGTGGCGAGTGCTTCAATTATGGTTTATGTATTTACTTTACTACTAAAATAACTGCGTACTTTCACTGCTCTTTCTGCACTTTCTCTTGGATATAAGATATTTTTGAGGAAAAAAAGTATCCTATATTGAAATCAGCGTAGTAAGGTACCTCCTCACAAAATTTTTTTAAAATCCATCCAGTAGTTTTTACATGATGCGAACACAAAAAAACAAAGACAGGAATATGAGTTACTATTTTTTATATGTATAGGTAAGCATGCTTTTGTCATAATTCTTGATTTAAAAAAAAAATTCCTAAAACGGGGAAAATATGTTCCTAAATTCAGCCATTCCATAAAATTAGATATTCTGCCATTGTTTACTATTATTATGTCGTAGTTCTTAATTTAAAACCAAAATTCCTAAAACGAGGAAAATGTGTTCCAATATGCAATCTCTTCATAAAATTATGTAGAAATTCTGCGGTTGTTAATATTTAATAATTTTCGATATGTTTAGTCAAAACGTAAAGTTTTAGTACTTAATATGTCTAATACCGGTATTCCTAAAACGGGAAAAATGTGTTCCAAAAATTTTTTTTTTATCAAATTAGATATATTTTCTTTGTTTGCCGTCGATATCTTAATAGTTCTCGTTATCTTCAGCCAAGAGAAAAGTTTTTAAAAATTATATTGGTTTTTCCTTTTTAGGGATTTTTCAATAAATTATAAAGTTGGCTTCAAAATTGGTATGGTTTAAATAGGATTGAAGGAAAAACGTTGGCCTTTTATGATCCAATACCTACATTCTCGATAAGTTATCTTTTGAATCAGTGAGCAAATTTGTTTAATGTAAACAAACAATATTAGCGCCTTTTTAGGTGCTTGAAGAATAAAAGTTATGTTTAAGATAACATAATTTGAGAGCTTTCCCCTATACTAGAGAGGCAACAGCTTGAAAATAAACTTGCAAACAATTCTACTATGGCTTCAGTTGAACTACATTCTTATTTCCATAATCAGTCTGCATCTGGCGATTAGTGCTGGCAATTTCTACTACTTTCAATTACTCGACACAACTCAATACTTTTCAATTTGGGTACTCAATAGTACTCAATACTTCCGTTTACATGCTAGCAGAGAAAATTTATCATTGTAGTTGTCAAATATTTTTATAAGTTTTTTTCTAAAAATACTACCGTAAGAGTATTGATTAACTACTTTTGTGTATTGAGTATCCAAAAAAGTTATCGAGTATCGAGTACTCGGTACCCACTACTTTGCCAGCACTACTGGCGATGCACAGTGGTGTAAATAATATTTTAATAAACTTTGCTACAAAAAAATATAAGTCAAGTTCTGTAGAGTACTAAGCATAAATTTTAACTTCAGTGGCCTGGGTTCGTATACCAGCAGCACCAATCGTCAACATCAGTTTTTTCGATATTTATTAATTTTTATTATATTTATTACAGCGCCCGCCCTCGCCGCTATACTCTATATCACTAAATAGTCAGCTTCAAAATTAGTGTGCCTACTTGACACTAGAGGCGCTGTTGAAACACTGTTCTATAAATAATTATCTCTACTATATCCCTTTCCCGAAGAAAGTAACACTGTTATTATAATCGTAAATTAAGCATAATATGCCTTAGAGTTACTTCTCTTATAAAAAAAGGAGTTACATGGAAATGTAAGAAAAAATAATAGAATAAGTTCTCCTCAAACTCTACTTTAGTTTTCTTATCCCTAAAGTATGCTTTATTTCCTTCATAATAAACTTATTTCTTAAATTTAAATAAATGTTATTTATTTGCCCTATAATTACTATTCCCTTTACGTTACATTTATGTTACACATATTTTTTTGTTTTAGTTTTGTTTTAATTTTTCAACATTTTGTCACAAGTGCAGATGACATAGAAACTTTCGAACCCTTACAAGTGAATGCACGTAATTTACACAAAAAAAAATTTGTATTCAAATTTTCATTAATGACAAAATACATTTACAAACTCGTGCATTTATTCAAACGAAACTAGATACACACTGAGACATACTCGTACACATACACACATGCTCTCACCCATATGCATTTTAAAACAACATAATAGTAGAATACGTAAAAGAAAATGAAAGAATATTGTACAAACAAAATTAATATGGTGGAATTATAAAATAAAAAATAAGAAAACGAGTAAAACTAAAGCAGTTAAGCACTTATATTGTGAGTATATGTTGCTGTAGTTATTATGAAATAGTATATAAAATATGTATATACCCAGCAAACCAACTGTACCGATTTCGTAAAGAATTAGTAATGACTGTTCGAAAAAATCTTCCGATTCCGGAACCGAAATATTACCGAAATCGTAACGATTTTTATATGAAAGGGTTGACACGACTTCGTAAAGATATGTAACGATATGTAGTTACGAAATCGTAACGACATGTAGGTACAAAATCGGAACATGTTTTCTGTCGGTACCTCCGTATAAGCTTCGTTCTCTTAAATTTAAGTGAATATAATGATTATTTAACGAGTTGGTATTTAAGACAATACTTTATCGTAATCAATTCAATTTTAATTGTCCATCTTGCTTGTGTTTATTAAATATTTTTATTTTTTCATTTTAATTCTTTTTTATTTAATACAATTTTGGCTTTTTACTTACGTATGCATCAAAGTTTTATTCTTTTTTTTTTTTTTTTTTTTGTTCAGACGAGCAACCGAAATGTCTTTACGAATTCATTACGACAAGTCTAATTTCAGACATAACACCGAAATGTCTTAACGAATTACTTACGACACGTCTGACTTCAAAAAAATCGAAACATTTGGTTTGGTAGGTAATTTTCTTAAACAAACACTGATACAGAAGCTTGAAAGAATGAACTGTATGAACAAAAAGATTATAGACAATTAGACATTAAAAATATCTCCAAAATTGAAAAGCTAAAGAAAATACACAAAAAAGTGTTGCATATATTTTGGATTAGGTGGCTTAATGAAACATTTTATTTGCAAAAGTAATTTTGAAAAAGTACTTTTTTTAAAACATATCCTTAATAATAAAAAAATAAATTATTTGTAAAGCGGATCTTTAGCAATAAGGCTCTTTCAAAAACTTATTTTTAAGCAGTAATTTAAAAAGCATGCGTTTAAAACGTTAATTTTTAACACGTAATTAATTTAAAAAATAATTCTTGCCAAAAAAAACCGACTTCAAAACAGACAAACTTAAAGGCATGTTTCTTTAAGACGGTAACTATTGCGACACCCTGTAATTTCCGAATTCAAATTTTATACTAGTTATAGCGGTCGTAGCAATACAGGTTCGTTGTACATTTCAACCTTCTATCTGTAACGGTTTAAAAGTTTGGTCATATACATCAAATTACATAAACTATTGCGACACCCTGTAATTTATAATTTTAAATAATTGTACTTATTATAACAGATATAGTAATGGACATTCTCTCTAATTGTTAAGTGTTTATCAATAACTGTTTAAAAGATAGGGTCATATATATCAAATGACGTCACCTATTGGGACACCCTTTAAATTCAAATTTTAATATAAATACTTTTTAAAGAACACTTTGTAATACAGATTCTTTTTAAATTTTAACTTTGTATCCATATACATCAAATTACATCAACTATTGGGACACCCTATAATTTCCAATTTTAAATATTTATACTTGTTCTTATTCGAGACATAGTAGTGAACATTTTGTCTATTTTTCAAGTGTTTGTCTATAACGGTTCCAAAGATGAGGACATAATGGTCAAATAACATCAATAATGGGGACACCCTTTAATTTATAGATCCAAGTTTTATACTTGTTTGAATAGCGGACTAAGCAATATAGGTTCTTTGTAAATTTCAACTGTCTATCTATAACAGTTGAAAAGTTTGGCCATATATATTACTTTTACATTAACTATTGGGACACCCTTTAATTTCCAAATTCATATTTTACACTTGTTATTTTAGCGGACTTAGTAATACAAGTACTTTGTAAATTTCAACTGTCTGTCTATAAAGGTTCAAAAGTTTGGTCATATATTATCAAAATAAACCAACTAATGGGACACCCTTTAATTTCTAATTTTAAATATTTATACTTATTATAACAGACATAGTAACGAACATTCTGTGCAACTTTCAAGTGTTTGTCTATAACGGTTCAAAAGATAGGAGAATAAAGGTGAAATTAAGTCACCTATGGGGTCACCCTTTAATTTTTAATTTTATTTTTTAATTACTTTTTGTTGTTGGGAGCTACAGTGATACGCACTTTTTTTTAATTTTAAATTGGTGACCTATAATGTTCATAATACACGTAAAAAACATGTATGTTGTATGGGGACACCCTTTAATTTTTAAAATTTTGAACTTCTTTTAAAATGGGACCAATCTGTAGCCATAACTTTTCTAATAGTGCAAAATTTTTAAAATCGGTTCAAAAATGACTGAGTTCTGCGGGCACAAACATAAAAAAAAAAGCAACATTCAGACGAATTGATAACCTCCTTCTTTTTTTGAAGTCGGTTAAAAAACTATATTTTGCAATTAGTACACAATTTTTTAGTACCTTTGAAAAAAATACTTTGCTTATTATTATTAAAACGTAACTTTAAAAAAGTATTTCAAAAAATACCTTTTAAAAAAGTACTTTAAAAAAATATCCTAACGGAAGTAGCTCTTAAAAAAGAACCTCAAAAAAGTACCTAAAGCCCTTTTTAAGTGTTTTAAAAACTAAAACTAAAAAGCCTCCTTCAAGAAACTCTTGAAGAAGGTACTTTACCTTTGAAAAATTTAGTTATAAAGTAAACATACTTTGATATATGACTATCTATGTATATCCTAAAAATATTTCATTTACAAAAAAGTACGTTTCGAAAAAAGTACCTTTTGGAAAACGTACCTTATATAAAACAAGTACACTTATAAAAAATCAACATAAAAAATATTGATTTTGAAAAAATTATTTTCCACAAAAGGTACATTTTGAAAAAAAAGTACCTTTTATAGCCGTTAAAAATATATTTTTTTTTTTTTTTTTGGAAGAATTGTTTGGAAAAAACGCGTTTTAATAAAACTGTTTATAAATACGTATGAAATGTATTCAAGTTTAAATTCGTTTTATTTTCTTAGAAAAAATAATTTACATTACGAATTAGGTTTAGGTTAAAGAAAAATTTAATTTTAAGACACCAGCAGAGCGAAATGCACACTTTCTAGACATCTACGTCCATCATCAGCACTCTTCGTATCTATCAACTGTTTATAAATAGTACTTTTAACAAAACGACCCCATGAAAGAGATATATACCTCTAGAAAACCAACTTTATGAAAAAGTAATTCTTTTAGGAAAAAGAAAGAGAACCTTTTAGAAAATTAGCATTAGGGAGAAACCTAACAAAAGCATCTTAAAAACAAGTACCTCCTAAAAAATAGCTAAAAAATCTTTTTTAAAAAGCACAAATTTAAGGTACCTTTTGTCGGTTTTGTAAGAAGAGAAAACATTTTGTGAAAAGTACCTTTACAAAAACTTTACAAAACTTTTTTAATTACATTTTTTCTTTGTGGAAAAATATTTTTTAAAAAGTAACTTTCCACAAAGTACATTTTAAAAAAGTACCTTTTGAAAAAATCATAATTAAAAAATACTTTTAAAATAAACTAAATTTTAAAACCGAAAGATATTATTTAAAAAATAGCTTAACAAATCTTTTTTAGAAAGCACCATTTTAAAGTAGCAAGGTAGCAGGAGAAGGGGCAGACCTGCTAATACATGGAGGAGAGAAATAGAAGCGGAAGCAGGCTTAGTAGGAGCAACTTGGCCGGAAGTGATGCTTAAGGCACACGATAGATCGAACTGGAGGAACTTTGTTGTGGCTCTTTGTTCCACACTGGAACCATAGGAATTAATATATATATTTTAAAGTACCTTTTGTCGGTTTTATACAAAACAAAATTGGAAAAAGTACCTTTACAAAAAATTTACAAAACATTTTCAATTACATGTTTTCCTTGATGAAAAAATACCTTATAAAAAGTAACCTTCGACAAGGTACATTTAAAAAAAAAGTACCATTTGGAAAAATCATAATAAAAAAATACTTTTAAAATAAAGTAAATTTTAAAACAGCAAAATATTACTTAAAAAATAGCTTTAAAAAATCTTTTTTTAGAAAGCAATATTTTAAGGTACCTTTTGTCGGTTTTGTAAAAAAAACATTTTGGAAAAAGTACCTTTACAAAAAATTCAAAAACTCTTTCAATTTAATTTTTTCCCTGTGAAAAAAATACCTTTTAAAAAGTAACCTTCGACAAGGTACCTTTAAAAAAAAGTACCATTTGGAAAAATCATAATAAAAAAAATACTTTTAAATAAAACTAAATTTTAAAACAGTACTGAAGAGACCTTAAAACGATAACCTTGAAAAAACTTTAACTTAAAAGTGTAAAACTGAATATAGAGACGAACAAATTTGGAAGGAAAACATTTGATTTGGTAGCATATTACGGGTGGGCATCGTTTTGAGTTCGGTACTCGGCGACACGCTTTCCCATTCAATAATAAAATTGTGCCGACATCATGTTCGTTTGTGTGAACGTAAATTAAAAAATAAAAGAGAATTCTAAATGCCTTTCTTCAAAATATTCGTCCGTCTAACTGGGACTTATTTATGAAAATTTTTGAAAAATAACTTTTCAGAAAATACATTTTAAAAACCGTTACGTTTTAGAACAAAAAAGTAGTAGTAGTTAAAAATACAAAAAAGATTAAAAAAACTGTTACGTTTACAAAAAAACTATACTTTGAGAACATAGCTGGGGAATTTCGATTAGAATTAGAAATCATTACGATTAGATAAATAAAATAATCTAATCATTAGAATTGAATTTTGATAAAAATTTCAGATTACTAATTGATTTGATTAGAAATAATCAAAAATCTAATCACAATTAGTGAAGATTAGCATTTCTAATCAAATCTAATCAAAACTAATCCAAAAAATAATTGATTAGATTTCTTGATTATTTTTGATTAGATTTGATTAGATCAACTATTTTTAAGTATTTTTGTGAAAAGAAAATATTTATTTATCACATTTGTTGCTATATTTACATAATGTAACAGTTTTTGAATAATGCATAAAATTGCATTATATATTGTCACGTACATATATATATGTATGCTGATTCTGCTTATATATAATTCACAAAAAATTGACATTAGACTTCATTAATATCAACTTTTCAAAAGAAAAGTCTGACAATGAATTTCGTCTTGGACTATTGATGATGCCTGCAAATGAGAATAGTCGTTCAACGGGTGCTGACGACGTCAGTGGGGTGTTACACAATAGGAATGCTTCCTTCAAAACATTATATTTGGTCCAAATTTCAGGGCCGGGATCCGGGTCATTTAAGTAAGCGTAAAACTGATTGCTTATGGCATTTTTGAAACCGGTAGACTCGGTTGGTGTTACCGGGGTTTTTGGAACAAAAACACGTTGAAAATTAACATTAATAATAACTGTTATTTATTATTATTAAATAACACAACAACAAAGTGAACCAGCTGTGTCCATTGTTTAGTTTAAGAACAGGGTGCACCATATGCAATTTTATGCAATATTCAAACACTGTTAAATTATGTAAATATAGTAACAAATGTGATAAATAAATATTTTCTTTTCACAAAAATAGTTAAAAATAGTAGATCTAATCAAATCTAATCAAAAATAATCAAGAAATCTAATGAATTATTTTTTGGATTAGTTTTGATTAGATTTAATTAGAAATACTAATCGTCACTAATTGTGATTACATATTTAATTATTTCTAATCTAATCAATTAGTAATCGTCTAAAATGGCTAACTAATCATAATTAAACAATTTTTCAGCACAAGTAAAATTTCTAATCAAATTGCTAATCATTAGGATTTCTAATCATTATTCCCAAGCTATGTTTGAGAAGTACCCTTTCGAAAAAAAGGTTTGTTTTTTCAAAAGTAGTATGAAAAGATAGATACCTTGAAAAAAGGACATTGGAAAAATAATAAAATTTTGTTTTGGAAAAACTACTCTTACGAGAAAGAGTTCATTTTTCGAAGAAGATTATTTAAAAAAAAAACTTTAAAAAATTCCCTTAAAAAGGTACTTTTTAAAAAATACCATTTAAAAATGTAGCGTTTGAAAAAATGATTTAAAAAATTATTTAAAAAAACTGGCTTTAAAAAACATGCCTACGAACAATGAACCTTTTCAAATTATGTTTTAAAAAATTAAACTTTTGAGGATTGAAAAAAGTACTTTTTGAAAAAAAGTACTTTTTGAAAAAATGTTTTTAAAATTAAAAAAAAAACAATACGTTTAAAAGACCTTTTACAAAATTATCCCTAGAAATAAGTTTGAAAAAGACTATGCTAATAATTCTTGCAAAAAAAAACCGACTTCAAAACAGATAGAAGGGCACCAATTCTAAACTAAAAATGTAAGAAGTAATCTGTAAGAATTAGATTTAAACCAAATAAAAGATGCGCCAAAATTAGAGGGAAAAAATAAGACTATTGAATGTCAAGCCTCTCCCTATTACTGTTTAAAAGTTAAGTTATTTTCACCAGCATCCGTCTTGTATGGGGACACCATTGAAGCCTCTGTCTATAACGGTTTCAAAGATAGGGGCACACAGATCAAATAACATCACCTATTCGGAAACCCTTTAATTTACAATGTTAAATTCAAGACCTGTTGTTATAGAGGACTTGGTCACAAAGATTCTTTGTAAATTTCAACTATCTGTCTATAACGGTTAAAAAGTTTAACCATATATATCAAATTACATGAACTATTGGGACACCCTTTACATTATAATTCCAAATATTTATATTTGTTATCATACCAGAGAAAGTAGTGGACATTCTGCCTAATTTTTAAGTGTTTGTGTTTAACGGTTCAAAAGATAGGGTCATTTAGATCAAATTACGTAATTTATGGGGACACCCTTTAATTTCTAACTTCAAATTGTATGCTTGCTATAGTGGACTTTGCAATACAGGTTCCTTGTAAATTTCAGCTGTCTGTCTCTAACAGTTCAAAAGTTTGGCCACATACATAGAATTACATTAACTATTGGGACACCCTTTAAGTTCCAAATTCAAAATTTTATACTTTTTGTTATAGCTGACTTAGCACTACAGGTTCATTGTAAATTTCAGCGGTCTGTGTACAACTATTCAAAAGTATGGCCATATACATCAAATTAAATGAACTATTGGAGCACCCTTTAATTTAAAATTTTGAGTATTTATACATTTTATTATAATGGTCATAGTAGTCGACATTCTGTCAAATTTTCAAGGTTTAGTCTATAACGGTTCAAAAGATAGACCCAAATAGGTCATATTATGTCACCTATGGGGACACCCTTTAAATTTTAAATTTATTTTTTTATTAATTTCTGCTGTTGGGAGCTATAGCGGCACGCAGTTTTTTAAAATTTTAATTTGCTGCCCTTTACGGTTCTTAATACACGTAAAAAACATGTATGTTGTATGGGGACACCCTTTAATTTTTAATATAATGAACTGTTTTTAAAATGGGACCAACCTTGAAGCATAACCTTTCAAATAAAGCAAAAAATTTGAAAATCGGTTCAGAAATGGCTGAGATCTGCGGTTACATACATAAAAAAAAAAAAAGCAACATTCAGACGAATAGATAACCTCCTTCTTTTTTTAAGTCGGTTAAAAAGAGGTACATACTTTGAAAGAAGTATTATTCAGAAAATTATGTTTGAATAATTTTAATTTATGGAAAAAAGAAACTCTATAAAAAATCTTTTTTTTTTCGCTTTTTAAAAACTTTCTTTCTATTAAGAGATTTAATTCTTTATCTGACAAAAAGCAGTAAACCTATTTCTATGCAAGTGTAAACACTCGCATCGTTTACTTTAAAGCGAGTAGGAGTATTAAAACATGTTGCAGTAGTAGTTGTAAAATAGCAAAAACAGTGGCCGACTTAGATTTATTATATGAACTATTTATGAGCCTGATAATGTTGATGTATGGTAATTTTCTATTATGAATATAAAACAAAACATAAAAGAGAATGAAAAAAAAAACACACACAAAGAAGAAAACATATTAAAAGATCACAAAGAACAAAACGAAAAGAAAAAAAAACAAGTTATTTATATGATTTTTAAGTCAAAAGGAATTAAATAATGAAAACATTCAGTTTTCAATGAATGTGTGAGTGGGTGGGTAGTGCAAAGACGAATTTATACAGTCTTACAAGCACAACGAGGACAATAGAAGCAAGGACCCTAGAGAACGCAATTGAAATTAAAGAAAGAATAAAAAAAAAACATATTTTTAAATGTTTTGCCATAAATTATATGTATGTATGTATGTGTTCTTTTGTTGCTCCAGCCGACTATGTGGGTGGTGTATGAATGTGTATAGAAATCCTAAAACTATGCAAAAGTATTTAAAAAATGTATAAAATTAAATTATGGCGTATTTAACTTGTATTTACCTTAGCAATAAATAAACATTTTCTAAATAAATAAGTTGTTTCTAGAACAGATTGTTTAACATAATTAAGATTTTGTAATGTTTTTATTATAGCTAATGAATCTCTCTCATATGTGTTAATGTTCATCAAGATATACAAAAATGTTGTTATACTTTAAAGTGTTAGAGCCTTACACAGTGCAACACGGAAAAAAATAACAATATACGGACACCACTACGTGATAAAAGACCAAAAAAAAAAAGACCCCTGTCTCCCAGTTTTGCCCAAAGTCCTCCAGCCGGGAAATTTTTCACTTTTGCGGCTACCTAAGCGCTACCTAAACGGTGTTAATAATCCTTCCTAGTAAGTTCATATGTTCTAGAAAGTTGTTTATTGAGATCTTAGGTTCATTTTTGTAGTTGATTGTTTCCTTCAATTTTGAACGGTTTGCTACCTATGGACCTGAACAGGGGAAAAAAGGTAAAAAAAATTAATTTTTTAAAGTTTTTTGCGATTTTGACCCTGAAGATGAAGCTTTTTTATTTTATATGTTCACAATTTTTGTTCTTTATGACAAGAGCTACAACTTTGCCTCAGAGAGTATATCAAAATTCCAAACGGTTTGCAAAATATGAGCTTGAGTAAATGATCATTTTTTGCAAAAATGACATCGAGGCCCCACATCTTTGAGGGCCCATAAAAAAAACATGGAGGACTTTGGGCAAAACTGGGAGACAGGGGTCTTTTTTTTTTTGGTCTTTTATGACGTAGTGTTTGTCCGTATATGGTTATTTTGCCATGACTTAAAAAATTACACAGTGTGTTATTCATAAAAAAATATTTTTGGTTTATAAAAAGATTATTGAAAAATTTTGTATGAAAATGTGTTTTATAAATCTTTTATAGAACAAAAATATTTTTTATGCATTTGGTCCTTAAAATATGGTTTTTAGTTTTGGTAAAAGGTTTATGAAACAAATTATTAATTTTTCTAAAACCAAAAACTAAAAATGTGAAAAATTTTCACAAAATGTTTTTAAAAGAAAAATTAATGAGGTCGTCGCACAGTGTTGTGAGCCTGGCCATATATAGAAAAATCTAATTATGGAAATTAAAAAAATGGCTAATGGTATTTAATAAAAGACACTTTTACTAATAAGCGTAAAAAAAAATTAGATTAAAATAATAAATTTTTTCAACGATATGGCTTTTCAAAATTATGGTTTGAAAAAACTACAATTTTGTATAAAAAAGGAGCATTTATTTCGTAGGGTTAAATAATTGAATTTAGTTGGCAAATAAACCAAATTTTGTACTAGATTAGTTGTTGTATTATGTTTTAAGTATATTAACGGTATTTTTAATTACATATGTATGTAGATAACAGTGTATGCATCATTATTAATAAAACATAACAAAACATAACTTGTTGTGATAAGCAAACATATAATAGTGAAAAAAAAAATTTCCAAATATTTCCGGGATATTTTTTCTTTCATTTTATAACAAAAAGTATGTTAATTTATAAAAATAAAAATTTAGCTGAGCTTAAGTGCGTCAATTTAAATAATTGTTATTTTTTTAAAGTCGCACAGTAAACTTTCTAGTGGAAACAAATAAAAAAAAAAAACTTTAAAATTTATTAATAAAATACATATGGGATGAGACTCCCACGATTCCAGAGGTGGTTTGGTTTTTCATGTGCGTTACACCTATAAAAAGTTACACGGCTTGAAAGTCGAATTATTTTGATAATTTTTTCACAATTTTTAAGTAACAAAAAATGGATTTGAAAAAATAAATATCAAGAAACTGTGGAGGATGATAATATAGAAGATATATCTTTTGAAACTGTATTACTGCATAGTGAAGATATGTATAGTTTAAGCGAATCATAGCATTTTTTCTAACTTTTATGACACGTATAAATTCCAGGATATACGGGAAGGACACGAATCCTTGCTCCGAATTTTTTTTAAATTTTTAATTTTGTTACGTTTTGCCAACCTAAATATATGTGCTAAATTTCAGCTCTTTACAATAACTTTTTCTATTTATGGCCACTAGTTATATGAAGTCACGACACTGTGCGTCGTTGTTATGTGTTGACGTTGTATTATACGCATACAACATACAACACATAACAACGACGCGAAAACAATTAGAAACACATTTGTTCTTTATGGATAATTTTTGGAGCATACTTTTAGGGGCACAAAAGGTAGGTGAACATGGCAAAAATAATTTTTTTTATTTAAAAAAAAATATATATTTAAAAAATATGGAGTGGCCTACACTCAACTTTGCCATTCCTCATGGTAACAGATATTTTTCTGGATATATTACACAGTGTGTAATTTTTTAAGTCATGGCAAAATAACCATATACGGACACCACTACGTCATAAATGACCAAAAAAAAGTTTTGCCCAAAGTCCTCCAGGTTTTTTTATGGGCCCTCAAAGATGTGGGGCCTCGATGTCATTTTTGCAAAAAAATGATCATTTACTCAAGCTCATATTTTGCAAACCGTTTGGAATTTTTATATACTCTCTGAGGCAAAGTTGTAGCTCTTGTCATAAAGAACAAAAATTGTGAAATCAAAAAAACTTCATCTTCAAGGTCAAAATCGCAAAAAACTTTAAAAAATTCTATTTTTTTACTTTTTTTCCCCTTTTCAGGTCCATAGGTAGCAAACCGTTCAAAATTCAAGGAAACAATCAACTACAAAAATGAACCTAAGATCTCAATAAACAACTTTCTAGAACATATAAACTTCCTAGGAATGATTCTTAACACCGTTTAGGTAGCGCTTAGGTAACGGCCAAAATCGCAAAAAACTTTAAAAAATTCAATTTTTTTTACCTTTTTCCCCTGTTCAGGTCCATAGGTAGCAAACCGTACAAAATTCAAGGAAACAATCAACTACAAAAATGAACCTAAGATCTCAATAAACAACTTTCTAGAACATATAAACTTCCTAGGAATGATTCTTAACACCGTTTAGGTAGCGCTTAGGTAACGGGAAATTTTTACTTTTGCGACTAACAGGATTTTTTAAACTACTCTTATTTCTTGTACTCTTTGAACTCAAGAACAAGAAAATCATTTTAAAGAAAATTGAGGTAATAGAAATATCTTTAAATTATTTTTTTCATAAAGAGTGTCCCAAGAGTTATAGCTTCATTCGTGCAATAAAGTGTTGGCAACATAATTTGTGAGTTGCTACTTTGCACAATGGAGCAAAAATATTTAATATATAATTTTACAAAAGTAGACGACTACTTTTCAAGCGGAGAAGCACATTTCAACCCTGATAGCATTGTTAAACGCCAAATTTGCAGCTTTTGAGATACTTGTACATATTTGTTGAAGTACAATTAAATCCTTAAGAACATGTTGCGGATGTTAATGCAGATGTTAAGCTGCAGGCATCATTTCACCACAACACTTTCATAATAATGATGAGACTAGTTAAACAGTGACTGTTACTGACTGGTGCTGGATATCGCGTTATGACAACAAAATTCTTTCTGACTTAATTAGATTACATTGGTGTGAACAAAATAATATCATTAGATTTATATTTATTTTTAAATTCAGCCATATAAAATTATCTTTTTCAGCAATTCTTTAAAAATAAATTTTTATTTATTTAATAGCGCTGTGTTCACTACTTCGTCAGCGTCCTTGCAATATTTAGTTCGAGTTTGCTTTGAAAGCAATCCTCACCAAAGAACCTTACGTTTTTAGTGCCGCTTTAAACTATGCTGCATATCAGTTTATGTATTTACGTTATAAAAAATAAAGTATGCATATCCGGTTAGTTTAGCTCAGTTATGGTTTATGTATTTACTTTACTACTAAATAAACTGTGTACTTTCACTGCTTTTCCTCCACTTTATTTTGGAAATAAAATATCTTTGCGGAAAAAAGGTATCCTATATTGGAATCCAGTAGTTTTTACGTGACGGAAATGAGTAACTATTTTATTATGTATATGTATAAATAAGTTTGACGCTTTTATTTTGTTTTAGCGATTTTTTATCGCGAAAATTATTGGGATTAATTTAACAACCAATGGTTCGTGTCTTCGCTGAATGATTGGTGTGGTGATTAATGAGAACTGACCGCCTATGCCAGACAAAGAAAGTGATCGTATAATTAAAAATGGAAGGCCCTCGTTGTTTGTTTCCATATTCTTATGCTTTTATCCAAACGAAATGTAAGGAAGTTTTTGTTTCAACAAGTTCCCTTTTAGAGAAATTTCTGCTTAATTTAATTCAGATATGCAGTATGTTCACTCGCATCCCATTACACGTATTGTGTTCCTGATGATCGCCTACTATACCTCCCAGTTCCTAGTGTATAAGAATCACAATTTGGAGCTTTCTACAAAAGATACCAGGCATGACTGAACTGAGACAGTCTTAAACCAAAAAGAATTGTTCTCTCAAATATTTAAGTACATTTTTCTGCAGAGTCGGCACACCCAGAGTAAGTGTTGTACTCCACCTTCCCACTCAGTCTTTTCTATTAAAATCCTTAGAAGCGATAATTAAAGGCCAGGGATTGACTGTGGTGATCATTAAGGGGAAAGATGGGCCAGATATTTCTGGTTTAATTACTTAAAAATAGAAAGCGATGAATGTATTTGAAAATATTTCTCACAAAGAATTATTATTTTCGTTATGTGTTCTTTTGAAACACTTTCAATATTATTAAATCTCTTTGGTTCTTAGAAAAACAGAGATTTTAAGATCTTTGATTCAGATTGCAAGTTTTTGTAGTTTAATACATTTTTGCACTTTTAACACTGAAATCACCAGACTGTAAAACATTTTTTAGTGAACAATCATCTTTTGGGGCTCTATATACTAAATTTACATATATTCAGTTTTTCGATTTATTTTAAAGAAAACTCACTCGCAAGCGTGACGAAAACATGGAACGATGATAATGATGTTTATGGTTTTTCTGACCGAACCATTGTTCCATAAAGAAATCTTTGTGAACATAAAAGTCGGGAAACATTTTGGAAAATATTTTAGAAATTTTTATTTATTATATTTTCTGTTACACCTTTAACTAACGCTCTACAACAATTACCGAGGACACTTAAAATCAAACTGATCATAAAATTAATAGACACAGACACAAACGAAAAAGTTGCGTGTGCCTCGAATATGGTTACAACAAGCGGCAGCAGCTGATCTTTTTTTCTTGTTTTTTTTTTTTTTTTTTTAATTAGAAAATGAAACAAATTAAACATTAAAAATTCAAAATAAAAATGTCATGTTTAAGAAAAATATCAATTAAATTGAAATAAAAAATTTAAAAAAAAAATAAAAGCAAACCCTCTCTTTAGATAATGAAGCAACTAAATCAAAGCATCTCTAATAATTTAGAAACATTGTAACAGAAGTAAGGAGAAGAGTTGGGGTTCTTTCTTTTTTGCTTACTTTCTCAATTAAATCAAAATAAAAACAAATACAAAAATAAACAAATTTACAGATTAATTAGCAAAACAAAACGTTCAAGTTATAATTTTTAACACGGCTGCTGACGAGGGGACACACAAAGAAGTGTCTTCGGGCAAAAACGCCAGCATGCAAAATTTTTCAAAACTGTTTGCAACAATAACAACATCATAAACACACATCACTCTTATACACAAGAAATAATGTTAAAATTATAATTTTCTTTCAATCTGTACCTTCATAGAAAGATTATTAACTGATAAGAAAAAGTACACAAAAAAAAAAAAATAATTTTTAGCATAAAACTTTAAGAATCTTTAGTTCTTTAGCAATTATGTTACCCAGCTAATCATATTCGCCAAAACAGTTTTTGTGGATAGAAAAACTGATGCAGCCGCGCTTTCTGATTGTGGTTTTGAGCCAGAAAATCTAGAGAATATTTGTTCAGCTAAGTCAAAACAGCTTAAGCTCCTTTTTCCAAGAAGTAAATCTGTTTACGCGCATAATACAGAACACACCTATTGTGAACTTAACGAAAATCTTTGTTTTTTTAATATTTATTATTTGAATAAATAAATTTTATAGAGTAAGTATTTTACCGAGAAATACATTTTGGTCCTTCGAACCGAATATGAACCAGCAACCTATGCATTAACAGTCCAATTAGATTGCTATATTTTGGAAAACCTGATTGCTTTATGTATTTTCAGGAAGTCTTTGATCACACCTAATATGGAATAGCATTAAGTGTGGCAGGAACTATTAGAAATTGAAATACGGAGATACAAACATTAATAGTTGTTGATTTTTTTCTGGCTCTGGTCATCGGTTTTGGCTTCCGTAGATACGGTTACGTCCGCAACTAAACGTGTTGGGGGGATGTAGAAAATATAGTAAGCTCTATATCTAACCGGTAAAAATATCATTAAACCGTTTACAGAAGGGAAACTCTTAAACCAGTTTTGGTAGGCATCTGTGATGCCACTTATATAAATAAATTAGTCAAGTGCGAGTTAGACTCACTCACACACGTAGGGTTCCATACTATGTTTAAAAATTCAAGTTGTCACCCTTTAATTTTAAAATTAAAGTCATAATTGCATCACTGTTGGAACACCCTTTAAATTTTAGCAATTTTTGTTATAGCGGCCATGGTAATACACTATCTATAAAAATAAACATGCGCCTACCTATTGCGGTTCAAAAAATAAGGTAATATACTTGAAAAACATGTCACAGATGGAACACCCTTTAGATATTAGTAATTGTTACAGCGGCCGAAGTACAACATCTATTGTAAACATTTAAAGAGTCTACCTATTACGGTTCAAAAAATAAAGCTATTTACGTACAAATCATGTCTCTGTCGGAAAACCCTTTAATTTTGTTATTTGCTATGGCGACCATGGTAATACTCTTTCTATGAATATATCAAGAGTCTACCTATTACTATTAAAAAAATAAGTTACCAAACGTGAAAAACATGTCACTGCCAGAACACCCTTTAATTTTTAATGTTTAATAATGTATACTTGCTTATAACGCGAACATAGATTAAATTACTGTCTCCAAATTTTAAGTGCTTGTCTCCTACAACTCAAGAAATAAAGATATAAAGGCAAATAACACGTCACTTTAGGAACACTCTTTAAGTTTTAGTACTTGTTACTATAGTGGCTACAGTTACACACCTTCTGTGAAAATTTCAAGAGTCTACCTGTTATGGTTCAAAACTTAGGCCTTATACATGCAAATCACACGACTATCGGAAAACCCTTTAATTTCTAAGTTTATTTTTTAGACTTGTTTATATAGCGTACTAAGTTTTAATTACTGCTTGAATATTTTTAGTGTATTCTTCCTACAGTTGAAGAAAAAAACACATATTCGTAAATAACACCTCTCTATCGGGTCACCCTATAAGATTTAGTATTTGCTACTATAGTGGCCACAGCTATACATCTTCTGTGAAAATTCAAGCATCTACCTATTATGGTTCAAAACTTAGGCCTTATACATGCAAATCACACCACTATCGGAACACCCTTTAATTTTTATTTTTATTTTTTTATGGTTGTTTATATAGTGAACTAAGTTTTAATTACTGTTTGTAAATTTGAAGTGTATCCCACCTACAGTTCACGAAATAGGCACATATTCGTGAATAACACCTCTCTATCGGAACACCCTATAAGTTTTAGTATTTGTTGCTATAGTGGCAACAGCTATATATCATCTGTGAAAATTTCAAGAGTCTACCTATTACGGTTCCAGAGATAAAAGGCGCTGACAGACGGACAGACATTGTAGCGAAAACAATGGGGTTACGTTTTTACACTTTGTGTACGGAACCCTTAAAAGAGCTAAAGAGAAAAACTTTGAATAAAGAGAAAAACTTCAAACAGAAAACAGAGAAGAGGTTGTATCAGAAAAGTGAAGAGCTGCCACTGGCCGTGATGAAGTGAGCTAGAAAACTAACCACAACACCTCAAAACGGAATTAATCACACTTAGTTCCAGTGGCAAGACATCAGGTAGGCTCTCGAAATACCTGGGCCGAAAGTGATGACGATGTCGGTATTCTAGTGCAGGGCATAGGCAGAGAAGATGCTCGACCATTTTCTCCTCTTCCTCATCGTGACATCTCATGTGGGTCAAATATGTCTTTGCAGCTACTAAGTCGCGTTGTTGCTTTTTCGGCATCCGCTCTAATACAACCGTTTTCTTCTGATCATCCTTGCAGTCAATAAAGTCAACTCGTTGGACCTTTTTGTCCTGCAAGAAATCATCGAGATCATCGTTGATGTTCCCCGCTGGCCTAGAGGGGAATTCCACAATAAATGTCAATAGTAATGGCATTAAGAATTGTCCTCTTCTTTCCCAATTCACCCGTAACTGATTTGTCAAGGGTATTCCAATTTCCAATATCCCCGGATTTTCCACCATAGGATGGCCGGCATTCCAGGACGTGATTCTATATGCCAGAAACACCTTTGAGGGACAAATTGCAGGATGGCAGTTTTACTGTAGGTACAGAAACATATATGTACATATTCGCCACTGTTTTATATTTTAAGTGAGAAATTTCTCATATGAAATTATTATAGTCATCTTGTTTTAGATAGTGTGGACTTGGGCTAGTCATAGAATTTTTTTAAAGAAAGTAATTCAAAAGTTCACAATTAACTCTAGATTAACCCTGAGTAGAACAAGTTGACTTAAATAATTGATGCGAGAATTTTCTCATTTAAGTTCCAGACAAATTTAAATCAGCGCGCTAAGCGCAACGTAGTCACGCGCCTAGCTTTAACGCTGCAATTGCAAACTTAAATAAAGCGCCACGCTCTATCATAAACAGTAATGTTAACTTTTTTTTTTTTAATAAAATCCAATAAATTGGAAAGAAACATAGGGATATAATCGCTAGATAAAGCAGAAAGTAAATAATGCAGAAAAAAAGTAAAAAAAAAACTGGGTTTGTTTGCAGCCAACTTAACGCTCTGTCGCTAGATAAAACAGAAAGTAACTAAAAATGTCATCGCCTTTTTACAAAAAAAAAAAAAAAAAAAAAAAAAAAACAATGACGGTTTGTTTGCAGCCAACTTCACTACTTAACGCTCTGTTGATTTAGGTTTGCTTCCTACATTTTGTATGTACATAAGAGTTTTTGACAGTTAAGTAGCGCTTAGCGCGCTAATTCAGTTTTTGCTGCTACAGAACAGAGGCCTTGTATTTGTTAGTTTGTGTTATAAGTTTTATGTTTCCATTTAGACCCGGTTTTTGTCTGATCGCACTAAGGCTTGTCTATAAAAACTGATATCTGTCAAACCAAATGTCATAATCGAACCGATATAAAAAACAAAATAATTCTTTGAGGTATTTTTGTCCTAGAGCTTTAATTAAAATCAAAACTTGTCCCAACCTAAGTATTTCTAATAGACAAACTGATCTTAAACCAGCCCTGACGAGTAAAAAGTAATCAAACCAATTCTCTGATTAGAAAAAAAAAGAATAACAACCAATTTGTCCGCAAGTCATACCAACAATTTTCATTGTGTAGCTCACATTCCTTTTCATTTACCTGACAATTAAAACTGATTTTACGGCATTTCTTCCTGCCATTTATACCTACTAATTTTTCATTTTGCAAAAATAATTATACTAATAAATCACTAGGCGTTGTGTGAGTGAGTGAGTGAATGTGTTTTGTTTTATGTTTTTTTTTTTTTTTTTTGCTTTACCACAAAATCCAACAACAAGCATAAAACAACGCCTCACCTCTAATGCTAAAAGAACAGTTTGTTGCAGATTATATTATTTTAAATTGGTATCAACAGAAGCATCATGTTCAAAGTTGTCGTCATCGTCACCAGCATCAGCAGCAGCATCATCATCATCATCATCATCATCGTCACAATCACCATCACCACTAGCAAGCAAACATTTGATGTTTATTTTTTTTTATTTTCTACATTTAGTTTTGTCCGTCCGTCCCTCTGTATATTTTGCATCATGTTCTACAGCTGTTGAAAACATTTCAAAAAATTTGCACGACATCCATCGTCTAAAGATTGTATGAGTAAATTTCATTTGTTGCGAGTTTGTTTCATTGCTTTTGTTGCACAAAAGCGAGAAGCAGAGCAAGATGCAATGCTGATTTAGTACAAATGATTTTTTTTTTTTTGTTTAACAGTTTCAGTTTTACTAAAACAACAACAACAAAATTTGTGTGCTTTTGTTCTTTAGTTTTTAACTTTTATTGCAGCCTAAAAGTAGGCAAACAAACTTAAAACATTGTAAAGTGAAAAGAACTATACAAAATTACAAATTGGTTCATTATGGCGGAAAACTTTTCAAGAAATGAAATAAAATATTTCTGTGTCAATTAAATCGTAAGAAACAAAGAACTTCTAATGTACCGAATAAATTAGGAACAATAAATATCACGTTTCTTTATTACTAAATATATCGGACCGTAAATACAAAAGGGTCACAACTCAAAATTTTCCAAAACTGACTTTTTTCCATAAACTAATTCAGCAAAAATTTCTTTCACGTCACTATCTTCATTAACTGGAAAAATACAGTTATGTCTATTTTTATGTTAAATGTGTTGCTTCTGCACCTAAACAGTTTTTTGTCTCTCCTGAAAATTTTAGTTTTTTGAGTTGTGACCCTTTTGTATTTAGGGGGCGATATAATGAATAAAGAAACTCGACTAATGTAAGTAAAAATATCTATTTGTACATTTTTTTTTATTCTGCCAAAAAATTGGTAAATAGCAAAGGTACGATACCAAAGCGTCAGGGTGTGATTGCCTCAGCTTCCTCCAAAATCTGCAGCGCAACATATAACTTCGTATAGGAAGTGAAACTCCAAATTTAGCTAGGTAAAATGAATAAGAGTTTAATGGTGCTCCTCTAGTGAATAAAACTTGAGTTTAATGTTTCTCCTCCAGTAAAATAATTGAGTTTAATGGTGCTCCTCCAGTGAATAAAACTTGAGTGTAATGGTTCTCCTCCAGTAAAAAAATTGAATTTAATGATTCTCCTCCACTAAAAGAATTGAGTTTAATGGTTATCCTCCAATAAAAAATTGAGTTTTAAAACTGGTGCTCCTCCAAATAAGTCGGACTTATTTAATTAAAATTAAGAGGTTATACACGAAAACAAAAACGATTACACGTGGCTGATTAAAGCAACCACCAATGCAATACAATAGTACAGCTATTCGTGGAAGCCAATTAGCCAGTGTGAGTGAGACGTAAACCACTCGAAGGCCGAGCAACAAGGATGGCCTGATTTAATTAAAGGGATAATGACAATGAAGCGCGTACGTGTTCCCCAACCCAGAGCTACTTTACGACGCTATTTGCAGATGCTGATCAAACTAAATGTGTTTTAATAAATTTAAGATATAAAAACAGTACCAACTTGGTAAATTGGTACAACTTGGAACCTTTAAAGTAACAATGCACAGTGGCTTAAAAACGTTTTATTTTGGAAATAATTCGGAAGCTTATGAACTACTAAAGACATGTGAATGAAATATCATAGAGTTAAAGCAGGGTTGTTTTTGAGTGGAGTTGAGGACGGTCGGCACACTAGGGTAAAGAGAGAGGGGGGTCAAAAGTTAGGTACCTTAGGCATTTTTTTTTTTAAATCTCATAGAAAGTTTATTTATAACTCAAATATTATGATTGTAAATTTATATAGTCATTGCAAATATCTACAATAAAGATGTATTAAAATGTCTAGGTTATCTCTTTTAGTATGGGAGAAACTTGGTTTAGTATCGGTTATAATTTTTGGCCGACCTTAACTTAGTATTTTTGGATGTGGTGGACTGATTTATGAGCGCATTAATCTATACATATACTATAACAGCAACTCATTTGCTGTCTGTCTATCTGTCTGCCTGTCTTTCTGTCTGTGTGCGCATGACGTAAAAACTACTAGAAGGAGGTACCTTAGTATCCTGGTTTCAATATAAGGTACTTTTTTTCGCAAAAATATCTTATTTCCAAAAGGAAGTAGAAAAAAAGCACCGAAAGCAGTGAAAGTACGTCGTTTTTTATCCATTTAAAGGTTCTGCATACTTTATTTTTTGAATCAGGATATTATATCAGATGGCGCTGTTTTAAAATAATGACAAAATATAAATTGAAAGCGGGATATTTTAAAAACGGTTGCGCAATAGATGGCGCTGTTTTAAAATACTGATAAAATATGAATTGAAAGCGGGATATTTTAAATACGGTTGGGCAATAGATGGCGCTGTTTTAAAATAATGACAAAATATAAATTACTTACTGCCAAATAGCCAATTGCATAAAATTTGTATCTAATTTGTATTTTTACTTTGTGGAATTACATTGTTATTAAAATATTTTAAGCACGATTTATATAAATATTAGAACTTTATCCAGGGATAGGTACCTTTATATAATGTAACTTAGTAAGAGTCTTAAAATTTGGAGTGAATTTACTATTTTAACAATTGTTATTTTATAATAAAATTTAGAATAAATGATTGTCACGTTTTGTTCTAATCGAGCGTTTCGGTAATGAAATGGGAAAATTTAAAAACCACAATTTTTTAAGATTTTCCCCAAAAATGGTATAGTTTTTTTGCTTTTATGAATTAAACTTACTCTGGTACTAGTAAATTTTTTAGAACTATTTTTAGGACAACCTAGAGCAAATTCGAATAAGAGAAAAAATGGGTCATATATTGTAACGGTTCTCCCTCGAGCCCTATCCAAACATAGACAATTTTGAGACAAAATGTATAATTTATTGTAAAATTTCTCCGAGTGTAAAGCACCGATTGAAAAAAAGTAAACAAGATTCATTTCTTGGGATACTTCAAAAAGGATTTGATAGCCCCATATGGTTAGCAAAGGCTGGGTAGCCACTAGAGTATCCATTTAGTCGGGTTTTGATTTTATTCGCGCAAATAGTTAATGCATTTTGCAATTTAAATTTTCGTCGATTACTTGAAAACTCGAGATAATCGCACATATAAATCCAATGAGAAAAGACATCTACATCATCAACTGATGATTTAAAAGCAATTAAAACAAAAACAAAAAAAATATTGTCGTTTCTTTAACGAAAATAGACTAATAACAACCTAAGATGACTTGAAACAAGAATGACTATCGTTTAAAGTGATTACTGCATAACAAAATCGACAATTTTGTTGTTTAAAATATTCAACGATTCGATAATCGTTAAAACAGATTAGTGAATCGTACTACAGCTGTCTCAGAAAACAATTTTTTTACGCTTTATTATTTATTTACCTGGGTAATGCCACTCCTACGCAACCGTAGTTTAGTGAAATTTAAAAAAAATAAAACCAGATCACTTTTACCTTTCTCAACTGATACCGTTGCAAATAAATAACATTTTATTTTAATGGCTACTATGTTATTTTACTTTTATTTTTTTTTTAATTTGAATTTTTCTTGCTTTCTAGACGTAATAAACTTCTCATTTGGTTTATTAAATTTTGGGCATAAGAATCTGGGTTTTTATGCAGAAAGTTTGAAAAGTCCACTGGCGATCTGGTGAAGCACTAGAGAAATAGCTATATGGATATGCTCTCCCCATAGTAATCTGTTTAGATTATTATTTTTTTTTTTTTTAATAAATATTTTATGATTCGTTGCAAAAATATTTATTTAATAAATTTTAAAGGAATTATGCGTTTTTTTAAAGAAATAAATAATATTTTGATATAGTTTATTTAACCTGTTTTTAATAATTTGTAATTTAATTATTTTTAGTCTTAAGCTTTAGGTGGTTAATTATTTTTATTTTTGTTATTTCGCTACTCCATTGTGTAGCATCATCAGGAAAAATTAATAAAATAACATTATGAAAATTACAATTAAAAAAGTATTTTTTTTTCATTTAAAAAAAAAATTATAAAAAAATTATTAAAAAAATAATTAAATTAGATATAAATAATATTTTATTTTAATTATATATTTTTTTTCTTCCTAAATGGAAAAAAAAGTAATATTTTGATTATTATTTTATTTAAAATAAATTCTTATTTTACCTTTTAATTAAGGCCATGGAATTATAAACACGTGTATTTTGTTTGAATTTATAATCAGAGTTGCAAACAAAAAACATTATAAAAGAAATCAAACGCTTAACTAACCCTGAAAAATGAAGGAACTTTTGTGGCCACCATATTTTATTAAAAAAAAAACAAACACCGGAAGTCGCGTATATTTACCGGAAACTATAAAATGCTAAATATTAAATGTTTGAAATTAAAATTAAAATTATAATAATATTAAACACACAAGAAAGAGGTAAGAGTTGAAGAGCGAATATTAAAACAGCAACCACATCGGTCTCTGAAGCACCCTTCTTCTTGAATACCCTTCTGCTATTACACAATACCCATTGGTTGATATTCCCAAGTTGTAAATTGTACATGGTATATCGTAAGTATCTTCGATTTATATTGTTTTACACACGTACTGAAAGATATTATTGCAATTTATAATACACAACAACACACACATACATATGTATGTATGTATTTATGCCTGTTTTGGTGTACACTTGTTTAAATAAACAAACAACTGTCAAAGGAGAGATAGAAAATCCAAAACAAACAAAACGGAGTGGGAGTAAAAACGCTAATGAAACAAAAAAAAACATAGTCACAACTTTAGAATGTATTTAAGTAGAAAATATGTGCGTGACTTTATGCCATTTTCGATTGTGTTAAGAAGTGCAAATAACTGCAACATTAGAAAATTTTTATAAAAACCATTAAAGACTATTTAAAAAATCTTGAAAAAAATATAGACTGGATATTTAAAATATTGCTTTAGCAACGGCTTATAACGAGTGATTTTTTAAGAGCTTGAGAACTTTTTTTTTAAAAAAAACGCATAAAATTTGCAAAATCTCATCGGTTCTTTATTTGAAACGTTAGATTGGTCCATGACATTTACTTTTTGAAGATAATTTCATTTAAATGTTGACCGTGGCTGCGTCTTAGGTGGTCCATTCGGAAAGTCCAATTTTTGGCAACTTTTTCGAGCATTTCGGCCGGAATAGCCCGAATTTCTTCGGAAATGTTGTCTTCCAAAGCTGGAATAGTTACTGGCTTATTTCTGTAGACTTTAGACTTGACGTAGCCCCACAAAAAATAGTCTAAAGGCGTCAAATCGCATGATCTTGGTGGCCAACTTACCGGTCCATTTCTTGAGATGAATTGTTCTCCGAAGTTTTCCCTCAAAATGGCCATAGAATCGCGAGCTGTGTGGCATGTAGCGCCATCTTGTTGAAACCACATGTCAACCAAGTTCAGTTGTTCCATTTTTGGCAACAAAAAGTTTGTTAGCATCGAACGATAGCGATCGCCATTCACCGTAACGTTGCGTCCAACAGCATCTTTGAAAAAATACGGTCCAATGATTCCACCAGCGTACAAACCACACCAAACAGTGCATTTTTCGGGATGCATGGGCAGTTCTTGAACGGCTTCTGGTTGCTCTTCACTCCAAATGCGGCAATTTTGCTTATTTACGTAGCCATTCAACCAGAAATGAGCCTCATCGCTGAACAAAATTTGTCACATTTGAACATTTCGAACCGAACACTGATTTTGGTAATAAAATTCAATGATTTGCAAGCGTTGCTCGTTAGTAAGTCTATTCATGATGAAATGTCAAAGCATACTGAGCATCTTTCTCTTTGGCACCATGTCTGAAATCTCACGTGATCTGTCAAATACTAATGCATGAAAATCCTAACCTCAAAAAAATCACCCATTATTAAGAATAATTTTTATGTATAATTTTATAGAAAATAAAAATTTAATTTTTATAAACATGTGTTAATTTTTAGAGTTACAAAAAATATGAAATATTAAGCTTTTTCAAAAGAATCTTTTAAACAGATGCATACAAATGTCACATGATATGGCGCTGATTTTTTTTCTGCTCACTACTGTACACATGTGTTTGTTAAAGTCTGGTGGATGCACTATACAAAAAGTTAGGGTCACCATTAAAATTTCATCTACTACGATTTTGCTTTGAAAGCAATCCACACCAAAGACCTTTACTTTTTTAGTGCTTCAGTTATGGTTTATGTATTTAATTTTATATAAAGGTTCTCATCCCTACTAAAATAAGTAAATACATAAACCTTAACTGAAGCACTAACCGATATGCATAGTTTAAGCATATCGGTTAGTACTTCAGTTAAAATTTAAGGTTTTCTGGTTCTATAAAAAATGCCCTTTAGATTGGCTAAATTGACAATAAATTCACCACAAGACGGAAATGCCTAAAGCAAATTAAGCTACTCCAAGGAGCTAACTACACCGATAATAAGTCTTAATATCATCAAATATCATCTATCTTAGATGAAAATCAGAGAATGTGTTACTTTTAGAATCACCTGAAAGAGGTTGATATGGTAGCACTCATTGCGTATGAATGTCCGACACGGGTAAGCATTATAGTGAGTGAGTGCCACTGGCACATAAAAAGAGAGCTCAGTTTAAGAGACATGCTCGAAATTACGAGTGGTTCAATGATTCGAGAGGCGACAGCCTTTTGTCAAAAGGACCGACATCCCAAACTATCTATCGGGTGGTTAAATTTTAAGGGCCTATGTTGAATGTGAAGCACACCTGCATTTAATGTGACATCTCTCAATTTCAGAATGGTGGCAAGAAATGGCAACAGTGGATGATCAATTTTCGAAAAAAAAAAAAAATCATCTTCAGTGATGAGGCACATTTTCACCACAGTGGATTCGTCAGTAAGCAGCATTGCCGCATTTGGGCGAATGATAATCCGAGATTGATTGACGAAAAGCAATGCACCCACAAAGAGTGACTGTTTGGTACGGTTTAGCGGCTGGCGGCATCATTGGGCCGTAATTTTTCTAAAATGAGGCCGGTCATTTTGGGAAAATGGTGTTCGCTATCGTGAGATGATAACGAAAGTGTACGTCGATAAGCCAGCAACAATTCAAGAGCTAAAGGATGAGATAATTCGGCACATTAACGGCATAGAACCGCAATAAGGCGTCATTGAAAAGTTGGAGCATCGAATGGAGGTGTGCCGCCGAGGTCACGGCGGCAATTTGGCCAATATTTTGTTCCATACATAATTGAACCATATTAAATTATTAAAATAAAAGAAATGACAATATCTTCATAAATAATTTGTGATTTATTCAAAATCAACATCGGCCCCTTAAAACTTAACCACCCTTTATAACTAGTACTAAACAGTTGCATGAGCAAGCTCATCTAATGGATGTGTTCATAAGCTCATGAGCAAGTGGTCATAATCGAGCACAAACTAGTTTAATGAGCAATGCCAACTCATAACATAACATGCATCTTTTCGTATTATAAACACAATGACCTGACCGAGTAAAACGAACTTTCTTTACTAGTGAGCGCCGTTTTTACTCCTCTCATGTTCGAAACACTCTTTTTTAGTTGTGCAGAACTTTTAGATAAGACTTAGTACGTTTTGCTTGCACTAATGGTTTTGTTCTTATATTTTCTATGAAATGAAGACCTACGTTCGTATTTCACTCGAAGCATGAAACTGCTTGAACTCGCCCAAGCTGATTGTTATCATGTTTAACATTTACTTATACTTATCCAAAACTGCTGATAAAAACTTTTCAAACTAATCGTATTTATCTAGCTGGACTTCACTGTTTATTGTTGTCAATTTATCGCTACTAGTGTACAATGAACAGACTTGAATTTCATGAAATATTACAATGAGCGTCTTATGAGGCTCTTTTTGATTTCAATTAGGAAAACGTGAAATAAATATGCGCAAAGAATACGCAACAAGTGTTCAGAGTTTAGTGGTCGAAAATGTCATTAGAAATAAAGAAATATTATAAACTAGTTGTGCCCGCCACTTCGTCAGCATCCTTGCAATATTTTGTTTGATTTTGCTTTGAAAGCAATCCACGCCAAATATCCTTACTTTTTTAGTGCTTCAGTTATGGTTTATGTATTTACTATAATATGCCGCCTTAAAGTATGCTGTATATCGGTTAGTGCTAGTGTTTAAAATATCCCTCTTAAAAATAGAAGGCGCGCAACCGTATTTAAAATATCCCAATTTTAAACCGAAATAATACCTCCTCACAAAATATTGTTCAAATTCATCCAGTAGTTTTTACATGATGCGAACACAAAAGAAAAGCAGACAAACAGAAATTATTTACTATTTTATTATAAAGGGTGTTTTTTATAGAGGTATAGAACTTTAAGTTGGCATTACTTTTCAAGATGGCGACTGATTTAACAGCTGTCAAGTGGTTTATTCTCAGTTTGGTTTGGCAATTCATCATGAATAGACTCACGCCTGAACAACGCTTGCAAATAGTGCAAATAGGGCCCAAAACGAGATTACCGTTGTTCCCGATTTTCATAAGCGAATTTTGTTTAGCGATGAAGCGCACTTCTGCTGGAATGGCTACATCAACAAACAAAACTGCCGCATTTGGAGTGAAGGTAATCCTCAAGTGTATTTCGACACACTGTTACATCCAGAAAAACTGCTTGTTTGGTTCGCTTTATGGGCTGGTGGAATCATTAGTCCGTACTGTTTCAAAAACGATGGTGGCCAGAACGTTACAGTCAATGGTAATCGGTATAGAGCCATGATTACTAACTTTTTCATTCCTAAATTAAATAACAATGATGTCCAGGAGATGTGGTTTCAACAAGACGGCCCAACATGTCACACAGCTCGTGCCACAATAGATTTATTGAAAGACACGTTTGGTGACCGCCTAATTTCACGTTTTGGACCTGTGATTTAACACCGCTAGACTACTTTCTGTGGGGCCATGTAAAGTCATTGGTCTATGCGGATAAGCCACAAACGCTTGACCATTTGGAAGACAACATTCGCCGTGTTATTGCCGATATACGGCCACAAATGTTGGAAAAAGTCATCGAAAATTGGACGTCCAGATTGGACTACATCCGCGCCAGCCGTGGCGGTCATATGCCAGAAATCATATTTAAAATTTAATGCCACAAGATTATCTTTCGGATAAATAAAATTCATGTCAATCGAATAATCCATCGTTGTTTTATTGCAACTTAAAGTTCTATACCTCTATAAAACACCTTTTATAAATTAAGCAAAGAATAAATTTTTGCTTTTAAAATTTTTAGCAAATAATTAAAATTGGCTTTTATTAATTTCTATTTTCAACTTCTTGTTTTTAATATATTTTTAGAAATTTGGTTTATAAGAAATATAAAAAAATATTCAGACAGGCTTTTGTAAATACGAAAATACTCTTCTAATTTCTTGCCATAAAACACAAATTATCAAAAGCTTAATGCAACTGGATTTTAAATGAACAGTTGTTTTTAATGTTAATTCGATGTTAAGTTTGTTAAGTTGCAGATTACTGCTTTCTTTGCTAGTTGTTGTCTTTAATGCGAAAAGAATTATAATCTTACTTATGCGCTTAACAAGTTTGTTGTTTAGTTTAATTTTTTTTCTGCAGTTGTTTTTAAGTCAAATAATTAACAAACAACTGCTTCAACTTCTTAGTGTGCAGTACATAAAAAGAACAGTTTGTGCCAATGTGCACGTTTGAAAAATTTGAGTGATGGCTTGTTTTGTATGCTACGAGAAGTGCATGTCTGGAGAAAGGAAAGACAGACTTGAAGTAAAAACAAATGTTGAAATGAAATCAAGTGCTTTTCTTCATTAATGTTTTTTTTTTTTTTTTGTTCTGTAAAAATTAAATGTTATTTATTATTTTGACACATGTTTTAACAGACAATTGCAACAAAAGGCAGGGGAGTGAAAAAATTAGTTTTTAATGGAATGGAAACTTTGATTGGCGGGGCGAATGAGTAATATTCTAAAAAATGTATGGCTTTTATTAAGTATTCGTCATAATAAAAGTAATGTGTAGTTTTTTTTAACCGACTTCAAAAAAGGAGGTTATCAATTCGTCTGAATGTTGCTTTTTTTATGTATGTAACCGCAGAACTCAGCCATTTCTGAACCGATTTTAAAATTTTTTTCTTTATTTGAAAGGTTATGCTTTCAGGTTGGTCCCATTTTAAAATCAGTTCATTATATTAAAAATTAAAGGGTGTCCCCATACAACATACATGTTTTTTACGTGTATTAAGAACCGTAAAGGGCACCAAATTAAAATTTTAAAAAATTGCGTGTCGCTATAGCTCCCAACAGCAAAAATTAATAAAAAAAATAAATTTAAAATTTAAAGGGTGTCCCCATAGGTGACATAATTTGACCTATTTGAGCCTATCTTTTGAACCGTTATAGGCAAAACCTTGCAAATTTGACAGAATGTCGATTACTCCGACCGTTATAATAAAATGTATAAAATAAATATTCAAACTTTTAAAGGGTGCTCCAATAGTTAATTTAATTTAATGTATATGACCATACTTTTGAACAGTTGTACACAGACCGCTGAAATTTACAAAGAACCTGTATTGCTAAGTCCGCTATAACAAAAAGTATAAAATTTGAATTTGGAAATAAAAGGGTGTCTCAATAGTTAATGTAATTCTATGTATGTGGCCAAACTTTTGAACTGTTATAGACAGACAGCTGAAATTTACAAGGAACCTGCAAAGTCCACTATAGCAAGTATACAATTTGAATTTAGAAACTAAAGGGTGTCCCCATAAATTATGTAATTTAGTCTATATAGCCCTATCTTTTGAACCGTTGAACACAAACACTTGAAAATTAGACAGAATATCCACTACTTTCTCTGGTATGATATCAAGTATAAATATTTGGAATTATAATGTAAAGGGTGTCCCAATAGTTCATGTAATTTGATATATATTTTTAAACTTTTCAACCGTTATATACAGATAGTTGAAACTTACAAAGAATCCTTGTGACCAAGTCCTCTTTAATAACAGGTCTTTAATTTAAAATTGTAAATGAAAGGGTGTCCCAATAGGTGATGTTATTTGATCTTGAATGGTGTCCCCATAAAAGACGGATGCTGGTGAAAATAGCTTAAATTTTGAACAGTAATAGGTAGATGCTTGACATTCACATAGTCTTTACTTTTTTCCGCTAATTTTGGCGCATCTATTATTTGGTTTAAATCTAATTCTTACAGATTCTGTTTTGAAGTCGATTTTTTTTTGCAAAAATTATTTTTAATTTCAAACAAAAAACAAGTCAGAAGGCTATATTCGGACGAGCCGAATTTTATAAACCCCATTGTGATATGGCAGATCGCCGGCACAAGGGATTTTATAAGAAATTACGAATTGAATGACAAACTTATATACTTATATATCCTTTACACCTGTGGTGAAAGGTAAAAAATAACTCAATATAAATCTTAAAATTTAAATTTATAAATCATCACCAAAATGAAAAATAATTTTAACTTTATGAAGTCGTCCGGGGTGAACTCGGGCTGAAAAAACTAAAAATTCCTTTGTTAAATAGAGATATTAAGTTGGTATGTCCTGAATTACATGATGCAACTTTTTTCGCTGCAATTCTTCATTAGTAGGTTAGAGGGGAGAGAGGAATGACTCATATGCATATACTCTTGCAATTCGTTGTGTCCTCTCATTCGTATTTTTAATTTTGAAATTTTAAATGTAAACAAATATATGCATCCATACAAATTGCTGCAATAAAAATTGCGCGATATAAATAAACACAAATACAATATTAAAGGAGAAACGTGAAAGATTGCAGCGACAAAAGTTGCATAATGTAATCCGGTACTAATTTGAATGTTTGTGATTTTTAGGTGAAAATTAAATAATTTATTGGCGAAACTTGTATGTTCCTGTGAATTCTTGAATTGTGGATAGTTTTGCTTTTATTTTTTTTTTTACATATTCGTTTATTAAAGAAATTTAATTTTTTAATTTAAACCCAAATTTTTGGTCCAAAATTAAATATTAATTTTTATAAAACATGATATTTTGGTGAAATTTTGTTTGTTTAGGTTAGGTTAGGTTGCACGGGTCGCCGGCTCCGTGTAGAGGGAAAACCGACTCACTTGGGTCCCGTTGTGAAGCCCGAAAGAGGGATGAGCAGGAAGATACCTGCTGGTCCACACTTTAGGTTTGGTGCAAAAACCATCCAGAAAGCTGGATAAATGAATTTATCCTGTTAATATCGCAGCCCGATAAGTCTGCAAGGTCTTGTAGTAACGGGCTGCCAAGCAGCGCCGCCCTTTCCGTAGATAGGACCGGACAGTGACAGAGGAGGTGCTTCACCGTCCCTTCTTCCTCCTCGTCCTGACAACTTCTGCAGAAGTCATTATACGGCAGATTTCATATCCTATCATGTGCACCTATAGTGCAGTGCCCTGTCAGCACAGCCACTAGTGTGCCAATTTGTCCTCGAGGGGTTCTCAGTAGGGTTGCAGTACGTTTGCAACCATACTGAGGCCATAAAAACCTCGAGATCATACAGGTGGGCTCGTTCGAGTAGTTCCTGCTGGAAATTATCTTTACAGCAATTTAGCGAAACGCCAACTAGTTGATCTATCTCCAGGTCCCTAAGGTAGGTTCCAGATCTAGCCAGTTCGTCCGCAGTTTCATTTCCGGGCATTCAAGCATGCCCTGGCACCCAAAAGAGTTCCAGGTTGGAATGTCTCGCCATCTCATCTAGAGATGTCCGGCATTCACGAACCAAACTGGACGTTGTATAAACGCCCGATAAGGAATGTATCGCAGCTTTGCTATCGGTACGAAACTGGATATCCTTACCATATACCCTGTGATACCTAAGCCAGTTGGTTTGCCGCTCTTTTTATGGCAGAAATTTCAGCCAGAACAGTGCTTAATTGGTTTTGCAGCCTAAACCTCATCCTTATTTGAAAATGAGGAATGAAGATGCCTTCCCCCACTCCATTTTCCGATTTAGATCCGTCTGTATAGACCTCAAGCACGTCTTCTTGATGACGATCATGTGTCATCATAGATGACGTGCCTGAAGTTGATACTCCGAACCTTCTGGTCGGCATGGCTGTGGGTGCACAATAGTCAATATGTATTTTCCGGGATAGTCGATATGCGCACACATCCCAAAATAGTCGCATGGCCGAAACTCTTTGATTTCCATGCCCCAGCTGCACTAAGCCTTATTGCCGAGTTCAAGGCGTTTGTTTAATGATATTCAGGATTTTGGGTAGTTGCCAGTTCTGTTTTTTACATTTTACAGAAGAAAAAATAAAATAGAACAAAACAACAACAACAACATGGGAAAATCGTAAGGAAAATAGAGGCGCTCACCTCTTTTGACCATATATCCATCATTTATAGACCGATTTTGCTGAGTTTCAGTAGCAAAATTCTCAAAACTATATCGAACAGATTGGTATACCAAGAATATTCATTAGTGACCTGGTGTCTTTAGAAAAGACATTTCAACACGTACAACAAAATGTGACTTTTTAGTAAAATTGTGATCTTTTTGTGATTTTTTGAATTATGGATAATTGGTAATAATTAATAAAATTAAAAAGAAGCCACTAATAAATTTTTATTTAACTAAAAATCGAATTAAAGAAAATTTCATCCATAATTTTATTTTTTTACTTTACCATACGTAGTGTAAGGTAAAGTATAGTAATCGTGAAAAAAATATCTAAGTCGGGATTTCGACGGATTTATACGTTTTGAGGTCTCCTGAATTCGCGATGATGTCTGTGTTTGGGTAGGTGGGTGTGTGTGTGAATTCCACCATTTTTGTGGTTTGTACAGGTCAGTATGTACCTTAAGTATATAGAGGTGAAGAGCAGTATACATTTTGGGCATAAAAGGGAAGGTTTACTTAACACCCCAAACCGAAAATAATTAATTTTTCGATTCGAATATACTTTGAACTTATATTCTTTATATATACATAAAAATATCTGTTTCTATTGGGTATGTTAAAGTTCTTTTTTTAATAATCCAAATTTCCTCCTCATTTACAAAAAAATAAAAAAAAATAATCTTGTAATAAATAAACCACCAATTGAAACTTCTCCAAAATATCGGCTTCCACCAAAAAGTCGTTCAAAAACGAAACCAAAAATTAAAAAATGTAATTTTTGCTGGCTTGTTTGTTTGTTTGTTTGTTTGTTTGTTTTTGCCCCAAATATACACCCTTATTCTATTTGGCGTCGACTACATCGACGTTATTTTTGAGCCGACATCACTTTGTTTCGACATCGTCCCTTCAACAACGTCACACATAGGACACCAGGGTATTAAGAACAAAACTCTTTCAAATTAATAGAAAACGTCCTTTTTGGAATCCTCTTGCCAGAAAAGGATATTTTTTCCATTTCTTTAACTAATTTTTCAAATTGGTTCGAAGTTTTTATTTTAATGTTTTCCATTTTGAATTGTGTAACACTTCAACTGATTTAAAAAAAAAAAAAACATAAGGACAAAAAAAAAATGTGCCATGGCACTGGTAAAACCTCTCACAATAATTTTCAACATATCATTGAAGTATGGTTATTTTCCTAAAATATGGAAGGATTCTTTTATTATTCCATTATTTAAATCTGGCTGCAGAAATAATGTTGCAAACTACAGAGGTATTGCTAAACTTAGCAATACCTCTGATCACCTTTCCCATCAAGTATCATCTGTACTAGATCCTGCTCAGCATGGTTTTCGAAAGGGTTGTTCAACGGTTACTAATCTTTTGGAGTTAACAACATTAGTCAATCGAGGATTTGTTCAACGTAAACAAACGGATGCTATTTACACCGACTTTAGTAAAGCGTTCGATAAAGTCAATCATAAACTTTTAATAAAAAAAAACTTGATCTTATGGGATTTACGGACAATTGCCTTATGTGGATTAATTCATACCTGTCAAACAGAACTCAAAACGTTCGTTTTAAAACGCATACTTCCAAAGGAATTTCGGTTACATCCGGCGTGCCGCAAGGGAGCCATCTTTCCTTTGTCCTTTGGTCCTTTGTTATTTTCCCTGTTTATTAATGATCTACCGAAAATCATTAAACACTCAAACGTTCTATTGTATGCAGACGACGTAAAGATTATTCGCACATACGATGGTCACGCTGATTATATTCTTCTGCAAAAAGACTTAGATGCATTTAGTTCCTAGTGTAATATTAACCTTATGGAGTTGAACCTTAAAAAGTGCAAACACATGTGATTCTTCCGAAGATGTCATACTAACGTGCAATATATTTTAAATGGTCATGCACTAGACAAAGTGAATGTAATTTCTGATCTTTGTATTTTACTAGATGCTAAATTAAATTTTATAGAGCATATTTCGTCAACCACTAACAAATCACGAGCTGTTCTTGGATTTATAAAACGCTGGGCGAAGGAGTTTAGAGATCCGTATATCACAAAACATCTTTACACCTCTCTGGTCAGGCCTATTCTGGAATATGGCTCAATAATTTGGGATCCAATGTATAAAGTTCATTGTGATAGCATTGAATCGGTACAAAAACAGTTCTTGTTATTTTGTCTTCGAGGGTTACAATGAGATCCCTTAATTCTACCATCGTACTCTAGCAGACTAGCTCTAATAAAGCTGCCAAGTCTAAAAAGCCGCAGAATAATGTTAAATATCACCTTTGTTTTAAATTTAATAAAAGGAAATGCTTGTTCGGTTTTTTTGATAAATAATATTTCTTTCAATGTTCCATGTCGTCCAACTCGCCATTTTTATCCACTGGCTGTTAAAGTATTCAGAGAAAATTACGCTAACTCTGACCCGTTTTTAAGAATTTGTACTGAATTTAATAAATTTTATAAATATATTGATTTTTTTTAAATGTTAATGTTATTAAATGTTATCTTATTTCGTATTTAAATAATTAAAGTTATGTATTTATGTACTTTATGTTACAGTTTTTAATGTCTGTAAGGATCTTGAATCCATAGGCTCAAATAAATAAATAAATAAAAAATAAATAAAAACCGTCGTCGACACAACCAAAATAACAACGTCACATTTTCTTACAACATACCAAATCAAAATAAACAGTCACGGTTAAATGTTGATGTCGACTAAGGGCAATTCAATTTATATTCAACGATATTCGCCAACTTAAATAGGGCTGATTATTTTTTAGATGATATTAATTTCGTATTAAACTAAACTTTCTTAGGTAAAAATGAATGCGCATTGGCCTTGTAAACATCATCTATTTGACCAACCAAAATCAGATAATAGAATACGAGAAATTATATTCCATCCCTTTTGAATATTATAATAACTAAGAAAATTCTCCAACTAAACTTTACAATAATTACATACATTTGTAAAAAAATTTATTAGCGCCCTAAAGTATACTTCTCAAAAAATGTTATTATAATTCACAATAGCACGCTAAGCACACAAAAGTAGTAGAGCTCAACACATTTAATTAATTTTATTTTAACAAAACTGATAGTTTGTTGTGCATTTCTCTATTCAATAATTTCAACACACAATAACAATGTTTGTCTTCGAAAGTGAAATAAATGTACAATTTATACAATTTAAGTTCTCTAGTTTATGGTAAAAGAGTGGTGGTTTATGGTAAAAAAAACGTAAGTAAAATCGAAAAAAAAAACAATTTTTTATCTCGTTAATCAGGTGAAGAAAATTAGAAAATAAAAAAAACTAAAGAAAAATGCACCTGTTCGTATCACGAATGATGTTCGCGTCTAGTTTTGCTTCGTTTGCCAAGTTAAAGCGAAAAAGTTATTGTGAAAAAAAATTATCTGATGTAGATCTTTTTGGGGTGAAATATTACAAAAACGTCACGAAAGTAACCGAAAGTTTAGTTAAGGATTTTTTATTTTAATTCTCCTGAAAATTTAAGGAAGTAAGAAAATTATTGCATGCAAATAATGAGTTAAGTATACCCTACACATGCTTGTTAGTTTATTTGAACCATTTAAAGAATATTTTTAAATTCAAAATATATCGGTCAAGTGGTTGATAGACTTATAGATGAAGGCTTCCGTATCACCTTACATCACAGCAAGATAAGAACGACTTAAAATTATAAAAAAAAACAAGTAAGAGATATAAGCTTCTTCTATACCCTTCACCGCGGAGATTTTATTTATACAAAATTATGTGCAAAATTGGTTTACGTTTGTAAATTTTTTGTAATTTGTTTTGAAAACTTTATTACAAAAATTTTTGAAATTTTTTTTATTTTCAATTTTATATTTTTTTTAATTTTATATATTTTTGTTTAAATTTTATATTTTTTTTTAATTTTATAATTTTTTAAAAATTTTATAGAAATTTTTTTTATAAATTTTATAGAAAATATTGTAAATAATTTATAGATTTTTTTTGTAAAAATTTTATAGAAATTTTTTTTTTGTAAAAATTTTACCGAAATTTGTTTTTGTAAAAATTTTTTGTAAAATTGTTTTGTAAATTTTTTGTGAAAATTTTTTGTAATAATTTTTTTTAAATATTTTGTAAAAAATTTATAGAGAATTTCTTGGAAAGCTCTTGTTGAAACTTTTTTGTAAAAATTTTTTTGAAACATGTTTTGAAAAATTTTTTGTAAAAATCTTTCTTTAATTTTTTGGTAAAATTTTTTAAAAATTATGTTTAAATTTTTTTGTAAAAATAATTGAAAATTTTGTGTAAAAATAGTGAAAATTCATTGTCAAATGTTTTGTTCAATTTTTTGGAAATTTTTTTGAAAACTTTATTATAAAAATTCTTTTATTTTAAATTTTATATTTTTTTTTTTAATTTTATATATTTTTTTTTTAATTTTATATAATTTTATTTAAATTTTATATTTTTTTAAAATTTTATAATTTTTTAAATTTTATAGAATTTTTTTTTATAAATTTTATAGAAATTTTTTTTTTATAAATTTTATAGAAATTTTTTTATAAATTTTATAGAAAATCTTGTAAATAATTTATAGATTTTTTTTTGTAAAAATTTTATAGAAAATTTTTTTTTGTAAAAATTTTACCGAAACTTGTTTTTGTAAAATTTTTTGTAAAATTGTTTTGTAAATTTTTTGTGAAAATTTTTTGTAAGAATTTTTTTTTTAAATATTTTGTAAAAATATTATAGAGAATTTCTTGGAAAGCTTTTGTTCAAACTTTTTTGTAAAAATTTTCTTGAATAATGTTTTGAAAAATTTGTTGTAAAAATCTTTCTTTAATTTTTTGGTAAAATTTTTTAAATATTATGTTTAAAATTTTTTGTAAAAATAGTTGAAAATTTTGTGTAAAAATAGTGAAAATTCTTTGTCAAATGTTTTGTTCAATTTTTTTTTTAATTTTTTGGAAAATTTTTTTAAAAAATTTTTCTTGAAAATATTTCGGAAAATTTTTTGTATATTTTTTGAAAATTTATTTTTTTAAATTTTTTGAAAATATATTTTTTTTTAAATATTTTAGAAATATTTTTGCAAAATTTTTTTGAAAATTTTGTTGAAAAATTCTTTGTAAATTTTTCTTGAAACTTTATTGTAAAAATTTAAAAAATTTTTTTTTTTAATTTTGTTTAAAATTTTTTGTAAAAATTAGGACCTTCCTGCATTCTACATTGCGTTAGAATGGTGAGAGACTAAAGCAAAAAAAATCCTTTAAAAATATTTCCTTATATTGTAGAAATTACTCACGGAATGACAAATTTATATACACCCTTATCACTTGTGGTGAAGGGTATAATAAATAGTGAAACTATTCGCTAACAAATATGACAATGAACCGAAGTTGTAAAGATCATAAGAACATTTTCCAGAATTTTACTTAAATCGCTTTATGTAATTTGTAAAACAATAATCCGTTTATCCTCATGCTTATGATGATGGTCGTTTAAGGGAACTTAATTAGTAATGTGTTATTTTAATGGTATTTTAACATTAGGTACATTTTACAAATAGTACTTTTTACAAATAGTACATTTTACAAATAGTACTTTTTACAAATAGTACTTCTTACAAATAGTACTTTTTATAAATAATACTTTTTATAAATAGTACTTTTTACAAATAGTACTTTTTACAAATAATACTTTTTACAAAAACTACTATTAAGGTTAAAAATTTTCACGCAAATCTTTCCTTTCCTATTCTTAGGTTATTATATATTATTTTGTAATAATGAAAATGGAATAAGTCACTTTCGTTTTAAATCAATATATTTAAGAATTAGAGTATATATATATTTCGCTTTTCCCAAAGCCAATTCTATTACACCAAAATCATGATCATTGGGTAAGTGGCGCTTAACATTTGATTGGAAATTTTTGTAAAAACTAAGAAATACCGCTAAATTTTAATCAATGTTATCATTAACTCGATATTTTTGGAAAGTGACTTATGCCACTTTCAAAATAAAGGGCTCATGTATTACTATTATTACTATTACATATTACCCTTTCGAAAGATAAATATACGAAAAGGGATTTTTTTTATTTTGCTACTTTCTTTGGAAAAGGGTACATTATCGGTCACTGCTGGTTAAGTAGGGCATAAAATACTGCTAACTATAAAAATTTTTTTAAATTACCACCTTAAAAAGTACTATTTTTTAAAAGTACTACTTTTTAGAAACACCTAGTGAAAAGAAAACTTTTTATAAAAAACTACATATTTACCATCTACATACATATGTATGTATACCTTAATTGAGGTACATATTTATCAATTTTATTACAAATTAAAATATGATTGATAAATACCTTTTAAATGACTAACCAACCAGTTGGACGAAAAGTGTAGGGGAAAAATTATATTGATGGTGCTTTTTAATATAAATTTTTCACTTCATTTTCTGTTAACATGCTACCACAAACAGAAAATAAAAGAATGCCTTAACAAAAAAAGGTGTCAGTCAGGAATTTTATTTTAAAAAAACAACAACTAAAAAAACACATAAAAAACTCTTATACATTGTTGTTTTCCTGTATGCAGTTGATTAAATGAAATAAATATTTATACTCGTAGTTCATTGAATAGTGGAATAATACACACATCCATCGAAACAAAATTAAAAATTATTTCAACTCTTAAGTACATAGAATAAAAATAGAGTATCAAATCTACAAACAAAGTGTCAGAGAGCGGTAATTTAATGAAGAAAATAAAAACCAAAACAATTTAAATTGGTTTTCAAATCAAATTAAATATTTTTTGGTTTGTTGCAAATATTTTACTTTTGTTAGTGCAGCAAAAACTCCGGCAGTCAAAATGGCTGTGACTATTAAACATTTTTAATAATCTGTAATCAAATGTTTATAAAAATTATCTTCTGTAATAAGTACCTTTCGTAAAAAATTGCCTTTATAAAAGTACCTTTCAAAACAAATTCCTTATGAAAAAAAAACTTTTTTTTTTTATATTAACTTTTCTAAAAAAATGGCTTATAAAAAGTAACTGGAGTAAAAAACTACTTTCGTTAAAATTACATTTTGTAAAAGGTACCTTTTCAAAGAAGTTTAGACATACAGTGCACCCTCCCTGACCTTATTAAACAATTTGTTACTCAGGCTGTTACAAAACTCTAAAAACTCAATTTTTAAACAAATGCCTTTTGTAAAACGTAACCTTTGCAAAATATAAATATCGAGAAAAGTACCTTTTGTAATAACACCTTATAAAAATATATCAAGATTTACATATTGATTAAATTCCCTTTTTAAAAAGTATCTTTATAAAAGTATCATTTTATAAAAGTATCTTTTTATAAAAGTACCTTTTTTTTAAAGTACCTTTTTATAAAAGTCCTTTTTATAAAAGTACCTTTTGTTATGAATACCTTGTGTAAAAAGTAATTTTATATTAAAACAAAAATTGGTAAGAGTTATTTCTCGCAAAAAGGACCTTTTGTAAAACTTACGTTTTGCAAAAAAAGTATCTCTTGTAAAATAACCATTTTTCTTACTAATACCTTGTGTAAAAAGTGATTTTTTGTTTAAGGCACCACTTATAATAGTGCCTTTGGAAAAATAAAAAGTAAAAAGTACGTTGCGAAAAAAGATAATTTTGCAGAAATTACCTTTTGTAAAAGATACCTTTTTTTTACTGCGGACCTTTTGTGAAAAGGACCTTTTGTTAAAATTGGGTTTTTCATCTATTTTTTTTGAAAAAAAAACAACCTATTGTTAAAAACTTTTTGTAAAAACTAGATTTTGTAAAGTCTCTTTTGTAAAAGGTACTTTTTGAAAAAGTAGCTTTTGTAAAACGAACTTTTTTTAAAAAGTACTTTTTGTAAAAGTTACTATTTGTAAAACGTAACTTGTGAATAAACAACTTTTTTTAAATGTAAGCACTTTTTTTAAACGTACGTTTTGTTAAAAGTATTTTTTTTGTTAAAATTGTTTGTAAAAACTAGATATTGTAAAGGTACTTTTTTCTAAAAACTAGATTTAGTAAAGGTACTTTTTGTAAAAAGTAGCTTTTGTAAAAGGAACTTATTGTAAAAAGTGCATTTTTTTAAAACGTACGGTTTGTAAAAAGTGCACTTTTTAAAACGTACGGTTTGTTAAAAGTATTTTTTGTAAACGTACATTTTGAAAAAAGTACTTTTTATTAAGAGTACTTTTTGTTAAAAGTCCTTTTTGTAAAACGTACCATTTGTAAAAAGTATATTTTATAAGAAATAGCTATTACATTTTGTTAATACTACCTGTTGTTAAGACCCTATTGTAAAAAGTACCCACTGTTAAAAGTTCCTTCTGTCAAAAGTGCATTTGTTTTGTACTGAATTATTCAAATAACCTATACATATGTTAAAACAGTAACTCATATCCTGTCTGTCTTTCTCTTTGTGTTCGCATCACGTAAAAACTACTAAATGGATTTTAACAAAATTTTGTGAGGAGGTACCTTAGTATCCTCATTCCAATATAGGATACTTCTTTTACCGCAAAAATATCTTATTTCCAAGAGAAAGTAAAGAAAAAGCAGTGATAGTACGCCGTTTTTTTACGGATTTAAAGGTACTGCATACTTTAAGGCATCTATTATGTTTGAAAGCAATATATGTTACGCAATGTAGCGCAACAGATGGCGCTGTTTTAAAATAATGACTAACCCATTTCCTGTCTGTTTTTTACAGAGTTTTACAATCATTTTTAGAATTTTATATAAACTTTAGAATTGGATACCTTTATCACTCAATCATTTTTAGAATTTTATATAAATTTTAGTATTTTATCCAGGGATGGGTACCTTCATATAAAGTAAATACGTTAGAGTCTTAAAACTTGGATGGGGATTACTTTCAAAGCAAAGTCGAACAAAATATTGTCAGGACGTACACAACGTGTGTGGGCACAGCTAGTACACAAATAAATGTATTCGTACCCATTTATATAATCAAAGAAATATTGTAATCCAGCCAATTACTCGAATAAAAAAATTATATGTCGAAAGTTTTAGTGGGCAAAAAAAATCGTATAATTGGCAGTCCTAATTGCAAAATATTCTTTTATAACTTCAACTCTGCAAGAAACAAAAGAAAGCACTTAAACAAAAAATTTCAAAAATGTCAAAGTATTGTATTCTCTTCTATAGCATTTAACCTGCAGCTGGGTACTCTGGGTATAAGTTTAAAACTGACAACAGCATTGTTATTTAAAAGCTTAGAGCAATACAAAAAGATGAACAAAACAATTGCAAGATAAGTTCATAAGAAATACTCTACAGCAGGACCTAGATAACAAGAAACTGCTTATAGAATTAAATAAAACGATGTTGTTGTTAGAAAAAAAAACTTAAAAAAATTCATAGGACACAAAACGCACTGTTAGGATTTTCTTACCTGTTTTTGATGTTTTGAATTTATTATTTGCTTTTGTTTAAGGCAATTTTCAAAGTATGAATTCTTTTATTTGTTTATTTATTTTCTAGTCATTCTATTTACGTAAAAGTACTGGTATGTAAATTACAACAAAAAAACAAACTTAAGAAACAAAAAAAGGAAATATGTAAAGAAACAAATCTAAAGGACCAGTATTTTTTCTTTAAAGAAAAAAGGAATAAAATAAAGAGAAAGAGACACATACTACACACACCAAGAGTTCTTTGTATATAGATTGTGCTATATTTGTAGCATGCATTTAGGCGTTTGTTTTATTATTTTTTTCCTTTTTATTTTTTCTTTTATTTGTTCTGAATCAAATGCAATTTTTACGATGCATTAAATTGCGTGTGTTCATGACTATTTAATTTAATTAAATTTCTTCAAAACCACCAAAGGCATAACAATAAACTAAAAAAGTAGTTTAAAGACAATTTGATAAACACACACAATCTTGCTGCTATTTTAATAAGGAAAAATGCGTTTTTTTATTTAACAAATGCATTTTTTAACGTTTTATTTTACTTTTTCGTTGGTTATTTGTAATTCCTTTTTTACGAGTATTTAACTCTACAACTTTTCTTTATTTCATTGTTGTTTTTTCGAAAGTCGAACCTTCAAAGAAAGAAAACTATTTATACATAAAGTGGAATTAGAAAATGACAACTGTAATATTATTCGTGTTTTAGCAGTTTTTTTTTTAACAAATTACACAACATTGAAATATCACTTGCAAGATGGTGGAACTGTATGTATGTAAATTACGTTGTAAATTCGGTGGAAAAAAGCGTATCTCAAAAAGCGGATCTCAATCCGTTAGAAAAAAAAAACAGATTCTGATAAACCAAATAGCAATCTAAGGATACTAAGACCAAAAACAGGTCTTACGGTTTTATTTTAATAATTAGTTTTCGATTATTCAATACGTTTAACCGATTTTTTAATACGATTAACTGGTTTTTTAATACTGAAACCCGGTTTTTAATACGGATAACAGGTTTTTTAATACGGTTACCCGATTTTTTAATACGGTTAACCGGTTTTTTAATACGGCTAACCGGTTTTTTAATACGGTTAACAAGGTTTTTAATACGGTTAACCGGTTTTTTAATACGGTTAACCGGTTTTTTAATACGGTTAACGGTTTTGGAAAAAGTTATTACGAGTTATTTTATAATCGTTTGAGTTGTGAAAATTGAATATAGCAGAAAATTTCCAAAAGTGAATGAAATATTTAAAGATTATTATAAGGTGGTCTAACCGTTGTCTTCCAACGCTGGAGTGGCTTGTCAATGTACACAAGAGACTTCACGTATCCCCATAAATAATAGTATAGTCTAGTCAATTTTGTAACAAATGGTATAGAAACTACAGATTTATTTAAATTTTTTTGTGCAAAATCCTCCACTGTGCAGTGAAGTATTTTTTTATAATGAGGAAGAGTTATATGCCACTGAGAATGGTTAGAGCTAATTTATTCTGTAATGAGAATAATTTATTCTGTAAAGATACTGTCTTGAACAACCTCTGATTTTAAGATGATTGTACGCTATATGTCACATAAGTTGGGAAATATTTAAACTTCAGCGTGAATGTCTCGCACAAATAAATTTTTAATCCGTTCGATACTGATCGAAATTTTCGTTTATGTTTTTCTTGTAATTTCGAGAGTTATCGAATGCCGTAATTTGTTCCCTTATGGTGTGCATTAATCACTGCAATTTTACTACATTGACTATCTGAAGGAGAGGCTTAAAAGAAGGAGGATAGAGAAACTATTTGGAAAAAATTTTCATTATCATGGTCTTCCAATGAAATTTTAATATTATATTATTTTTTAGTTAATAAAGGAATTAAAACATAAAATCGTATGTTTACTGTAAATGCTTATAATTCCCAGATAAGTTTCAGAAATTCCCAAAAATGGGATTTTTACCAGTTACTTTTTTAGGTTTACTATACAAAAAGCGTGCTGAAAAATAATTCGTACTGAAACTTAAATATGGCCTGCGATACTGATCGAATTTATCCAATGTGATTTTACTACATTCGACTATTTGAAGGCTAACAACACTAAAATCAGTGTTGCGCAAAGCCCCAAGCAAATATTGAAATGGGTAGAGTTAAAGTTTAGAAAACGTTCAGAAAATTCCAACCGCAAGGCAGAGAACTTAGTTGAAGAAAATATTGCTTTAGAATGACTTTCAAACAGAAAGAACGAAGCGATTCAAGAATAGTTCAAAAATTAACCGCTTGAAGAATCGTTCAAAAATGAAGCGCCAGCCCGTGAACCAAAGGCTAGAAAATTCGGCTGATGACTGATTTCCGGGTCTTGTTCATCAATTAATGGTATTGCTCGTATTACCAGGTAATTGACATTGATTCGCCAATCATTGCCTGTGCCTGTTTTAATCGCTGTAGTCTTATGAGCTTGCCTTGTTACATACATACGTTTTAGAACCGCAAAAATCGGCCGATATGAAAATACTTTTTTTTATATTTTTTGCCTTTTAAGAAACTGTTTACAAGCAACAAACCACATCCAAAATCTTGGCTACAACCAGCACTACACAAAATTGTGATCCTTGAGGCATGAGTTATACCATATATACTGAACCGCTATGCCAGCCAAAGGATCTCAAAGAATAAAAAATCTGCTTGCAAAGTGACACTTTAAACCGTATTTTTAGTTTATAATTTATATTGACAGTCTAATAAATATTTACTATTTCAATTATCTTTCATTTAACGAAACACCTAGAGCTCAAGTGGTTAGCACATAGACTACTACTGACATGATCACAAGCTCGATACCTAGAAGTGGCAACATGAATTTTTCTGATATGTATTAATTCTATTTATAATAATACATATCACATTTAACTCCTTCGTTGGTATCACCATATATCACTATATCGCCGGCGAAGGAAAATAATTAGAAATAACAGCAGAGGCGCTGCAATTGCAGTGTTGCCGGAAGTGAAGCTTTTACTTTAACAAACTATCTGTCTTATCTACTCCTATCCATTTCCAAAGGATATAACACGATTAATGTAGGCATTACCCAAGTGTTATTTTTCTTTAAAAAAAAAAAAGTATTTATCAAACACATAATCTACTTATCGTGGGACACTCACAAAACTGAAATGTAATACAGTGATACATTATCCATTCCACAGCTATCGCTAAGGTACAAATTACACACGACTAATAACCGACAACAAATTAAATGAATCATGACTTTTAATTAGTTCACACGCTGTAAAATTATTTTTCGAACTTATTTCGCATCTATTAAAAAAAAATACCTTTAACGTTTTGCTCAATTTTTGATTTGGTGTGAACGCATTTTTCTTCTTTTTTTTTGCATATTTCGTTCTGGTCATTTTCTTTAAAATTTTTAAAATTTATGCAATGCAATGTTAATGAGGAAAGAAAAATTGTTGTCATTATTAAAAGAAATTGGGCAAACAGAATCATTTATTTCGGTTTTTTTTTCAATTTGTTGAAATTGATGCAATGATGCTTTACGACTTTTTTTTATTTTTTGGTAATTTTAAATTGATAAAATGTGGTAATTTATAGCAAAATATTTGAAATATGTTTTTTATTAAAGCATTTTTAGGTCGAAATATATTTTATCGCTTATTGGATGACAATAAACCACAGAATATTAATTAAAATAATTTTTAGCAACATGAAACTTTTGTGCTAGTAAAATTTTATCGTATTTTTTAAATGCAAAGAAAAATTAAACATTATTTTATAAATGTTTATAAAACAGCAAAAAAAGGAAAAAAATTGTTGAAAATTGTTTAAAGATAATTCTTGCAAAAAAAACCGACTTCAAAACAGATAGAAGGGCATCAATTCTAAACTAAAAATGTAAGAAGTAATCTGTAAGAATTAGATTTAAACCAAATAAAATATGCGCCAAAATTAGAGGGAAAAGAAGTAAAGACTATGTGAATGTCAAGCCTCTTCCTATTACTGTTCAAAAGTTAAGCTATTTTCACCAGCATCCGTCTATTATGGGGACACCATTCAAGCCTCTGTATATAACGGTTTTAAAGATAGGGTCACATAGATCAAATAACATCTGATATTGGGACACCCTTTAATTTACAATTTTAAATTGAAGACCTGTTGTTATAAAGGACTTGGTCACAAAGATTTTTTGTAAATTTCAACTGTTTGTCTATAACGGTTCAAAAGTTTCTAATTACATAAACTATTGGGATACCCTTTACATTATAAAACCAAATATTTATACTTGTTATTATACCAGAGAAAGTAGTGGACATTCTGCCTGAATTTCAAGTGTTTATGTTTTACGGTTCAAGAGAGAGGGCCATATAGATCAAATTACATAATTTATGGGGACACCCTTTAATTTCTAAATTCAAATTGTATATTTGCTATAGTGGACTTTGGAATACAGGTTCCTTGAAAATTTCACCTCTCTGTCTACAACAGTTAAAAAGTTTAGCCACATACATAGAATAACATTA